>MEIZ01000009.1:109427-125949 GCA_001723225.1 Globodera ellingtonae | reverse complement strand
TTGACTTGCCTTGGCTCTTGACTTGCCTTGGCTCTTGACTTGCCTTGGATCTTGACTTGCCTAGACTCTTGACTGCCTTGACTTGGCTCGACTGCCTTGACTTGCCTTAACTCTTGACTTTCCTAGACTCTTGGCTGCCTTGACTTGCCTTGGCTCTTGACTTGCTTTGGATCTTGACTTGCCTTGGCTCAACTGCCTTGATTTGACTTGCTTTAGCTCTTAACTTGCCTTAACTCTTGACTTGCCTAGACTCTTGACTGCCTTGACTTGCCTTGGCTCGACTGCCTTGATTTGACTTGCTTTGGCTCTTAACTTGTCTTAACTCTTGACTTGCCTTGGCTCTTGACTTGCCTTAACACTTACTTGCACTGACCATTGACTCGATTTTAAGAAATAATTACTTTTAGATAAATCCCTTTTATTGAAAATAATTCTATCACAAACGGTAATCTTCTCGAGTGATTTTTGTTAAATTTTCCATTATTATGTTGAAATTGCTGTTTACTAAAGTACAAAAATGTCTTTGCTTGTTTGTTTTTAAAAAGATACACTCTACAAGTTGTCCTCTCTTTCTCTCCTCTCTTCGTTTTTTTTGCTCTCTTTTTCCCCCACCAAAATGTTCGTGTCAAAAAAAAATCCGATTCAAAAGTGTACATAACTGAGACACACCGTTGTAGGAGGCGTTTGAGTCGCCATTTGACTGGGCACACTCTATGTCTGCCATCTTAGTCTGTTTTGTTTAAATTTCTGGTTGCCCTTGACTCTGGCTCATTTGAGTCTGGTTGGAAGGAAATTTTTAAAAATTAAATCTTATAAAATTAAAAGTCAAGCAACATACATACCCTAAAAAATATAACTTTCTTAAACAAAAATGGTACTTGGAGTGCGTTAGGCTTAGGCCTAAGCCACCCTGGTTGGGATTCGTTAGGCTTAGGCCTAAGCTAATGAACCCCTTATTCGGTGGTGTTACTTAAAAAAGTCGGTTTTTCCTTAATATTTACCAAAAAATATTTCAATTCGGGTCCGGGGTTAGGAATTGGTTGGAAAGGAGGTTAGATTCGGATTCAACGGCCTCTTAAACCCCTATAAACACTTTGTAAAAACCGATAACAAATAGAAAAAATTTTTCAAAAAATCATAGATGTTGAAATCATAGATTAGATGATGTCAAATGATAAATCTGATGTCATATTCGTGATCAGCGGCCTCGATAACTCTGGAGTACTTCTCAGAATTACATTAAACTGATTTTTTTTTTAAATTTGGTACCGATATAAGACACCATTACCATTTTTTTTGTTTAAGAAAGTTATATTTTTAAAGAATATGTTGGTTGACTTTTAATTTTAGAAGATTTGATTTTAAAAAAATTTCCTTCTAACCAGACTCAAATGGCCAGACTCAAGTGGCCACCAGACTCAAATGGCCAGACTCAATATTTTTAAGTTAGTATATAGATTATTGAGGAGGTGTCAACTGACTGAGAGCCATAATTTTTAAACGCAAGGTAAGATCTTACAAAAAAAGTTTATTCCAAAAGAGTAAAATATTAAATCAAAGAATTTTTACAGAATTGGCATCAAATTATCGAGCGGACTCCTTCGGGTCGAAGTACAGTAACCTCAGTAATGTGGCCGATACGATGTCGCTGGAACAGTTCCACGAACATCAGACGGCAATCCTCGCGTATGGTTTTGTTCAGCGCCAAATAAATTACCGGAGGAAACCCTTGGGATTAATTGAATGAATTTGAGAACAAATTATGCAACGAATAAAGCGATTACCATGAACATGAAACCTGAAAGTTAAAATTATATAAAAAGATTGGGATTTCTATCTTTTATGGTAAAAAAATTCTTTCGTTATTTTATATAACACTAGAATTGTACGAAAATCAAAGGTCGGAATTGTTTTTAAGCCGAGATTTCGCTGATTAAGAACCGGTTTATAAACTTTACGTATTTATTCAAAATATATCAGTAAAAGTATGTAAAGGCACTGTTTTGGTTTGATAATGTAATTTAAGCCTTTTAATCAGCTTAAAGCAAAAAGAAGACAAACCCCCGGGGCCCCCAAAGGGTCCTCGCCGCAAAAAAAAAAGTCTAAGCAAAATTGGAACTGGTCGAAAGGGGGAGTTGGGGGTGCATTTTTTCTCGCCAGACGATTCGAATGTTAATAAAATGTGTGAAATCCACCCTAAAATTTTAATTTGTTTTGACCAAGCAAATTCGGCAAGGGTGATCATCCATTGGTGGACTTCGTTGCTTTGCATATAAACGTAAAGAAAGCCGGTTAAAGTGTTCATCAGGGAGACCAAAAACACTTGGGAAAAAGTCTAAACCAAGCAAAATATTTACAAAGTGATCTGATCAAAAACAGCGACCCGAATTTGCATTTCGGAGACGACAGCGCTAAATTGTCGTCGGCTCTTTCGAACGTCGTAAAAAAGTTTGGCAACAAATATCAGATAAATAAGCGGGCTCAGAAATGCCACGACAGTGTTATGCACGCTGTGCAGCCATTGTTCGTACTTTAATTTTAGAAATTAAAAAATTTAATCAAAATATTTATTTTGTTTATCTATTTATCGTTTTAAGAACTTTTGCGTCTATTTTAGTGGCTTATAAAATAGGGAAAGAATTCTTTGTTCTGATCACCTCGTGTTGATCATCACCGGTGCGATAGCCAACAAATGGGTAGAAGAACCACCCAAAGTAAATGCTGCTGTACACACCGGGCTTCATGAACAAAGCCCAATAAAGGGCGTAAAGGGAGCAGCCGGTGATCCAAAGCGATGTGCGGGGGCCGGAGAACAAAATGTGCGAGAAACGGGGGGAGACGATATCGAGACAGCGATTGAATGCCAAAATCTTTAAGCCATAGGCATTTAAATACATTTAAAAGCTGTGACAAATTTACCAAATCAGCAGAACTTTCGGCAATCCAGAGAACTTAAAAGATAAAAGTCAATTTCAGAAACTTTTCAAACCTATCCCTGCCATTCCCACAAAATACATCAGTGTCGGATAGGAGCAGAAAACGGCACCGCGCAGATTGGCCCAACCGCTGAAGAAGCCGATAATCCACAAAACGCCCAAATCAATGATGCCGATATAGAACAGCAACTTGTAGCAGGAGTTGTCCCGCGTATGCTTCCAAATGGAGTAAATGCACGGCACGTACAGAACCTTCATTGATCAGATTAATGATTAGGCCACGATCAGTAGATCATCTCACATAATAAATGGCACACAACACGCAAATTGCGATTGACTCCGGCACAAATCGCCGACGCTCCAGTGCAATCGAGTTAATCTCCAGTCCTGTGCAGTTGTACAGCCGTTCGTACTCGGCATGACGGAAGAAGAACAGCTCCATCACAAAATTTAATAATTTCAACAAGAATGAAAGTTAAAATATGAAAACCTGTGGCAAAAGTGTTAGTACATTTCGAACGCGTGATTAAATTTTGAATTAACATTTTTAAGCAACTCTTTTCTCCGTTGCCATGTTTACATTTTTTATATGAATGATTTCGAGCCGTACAATATATTTAAAATTTAATAAATGCACGGACAATGCGAAACCGACGCCTTTGCCCTTTACAAATAAAACATTTACCTTCAGTCACATTTGCGTGACTCTTTTTAATTAAACGGGCAAAAAGCGATAAAAAATCCGACAAGATCAATCATACAATTATCATTCAAATAAAAATGTAAACATGGCACCAGAGGAGAAGAAACATCGTAACCCAATGTGAAAAGAATTCGAAGAATCTGAAACGGAAGGAAAGTATGTAAAAGTTTTAGAGAATGTTTTCAATAGAGCCCGACATCTCAAATCCTGGACACGAATCTGGATTTTAGGGAGGTGCCTGGACTGATTTCCTGCTCTCTGGAGTGCCGAAACTTCTAAATTTGTCACTGCTTAATGGAACGGGTAAAACCAATTTAAATGTCTATGGCTAAAAGTGCGCAAAAACATTGAAATTTTGTCCTCTGCTGAGGTTGTTACAAGATGGCTGAGCAAACTTAAAATGGTCGAAGACATGCTTCGAATAATTCCATAAAAAAAGGATCATTGAGCCACTCTCAGTTTTCGGATCAACAAATTAAAGTTTCATAATACAAAAAAAATCATACCAATAAAAACGAAAATAATAAATTTTAAACTTAATTGTATAGCAAGTATTAGCAATTTGATTAAGGCCAATGAATTCGATTTATGTATAACTATTTTTATTTTGGAAACTTTTGGCACACTCCGCCACTCATTTGCACTCGGCATTCGGCATCATTCCAACGACCATCGGCACTGAACATATGCGTGCACTGTTCCTTGGCTCCGGCTATAAAATATTAACGTTAAGTTTCTTTTCAAAAATAAAATCAAGCAAATTAAAATTTAAATAACAAATAAATTGGACTTTGTAAAAATAAAAATATTTTGAAACGTCCAATATCAAAAAGTTAATGACCAATTGGTGGATATCCAGATAAAAAATCTGAAAATTACGGTACTTGGGTCTGTGAATTTGTTAGCGCCAGATGGCTGACCCTCCCCCCATGGATATTTGTGGTTGGCACCGGTTGTCGAGACGGTCGTGGTAATCTCGGGCTAAATACGCATAAAGCAGTTTAGAAAAGATTGTAAACCAACTAAAATTTCAATTCATACATGGTTGTTAAAATTGAAAAATTATTAATTAAATTTTTGATATTAAAAAGTTAGAAATTAAAAACTAATTAATTATCAAATCATAATTTAAAAAAATGTTTATTACCAAGTTTCCAAATCTAGCTTTTTCTCCGTTTACCCAAGTGCTTATATATCTGTCACCATCCTTGACACGATTAAGGCCAATCCTGACAAATAAATTTACATAATAGCTGGACAAATCAAAATATTTGAACCAAAATGTGTTAAACAAAGTTGTCTCCAGACGGTAGTTTTCAATGGAGCGCTCAATCGGTTTGGCAATCAGTTGACCAACGAAATGATTTTCATCCTCATTTTGAATGCACACCAATATGGCACTTTCGCTTTTACAAGCAGCAATTATATGGCTAAAATTCTTTGTTTTCGTTTTGGCGAAATTGCATTTTTGGCCCCGCCTGAGACCTTTTTAAAAATTTTGTTTCGGCTTTGGGGAGAAAGTCACATTTTTAATTCTCAGCCACGGTTATCGTGGCTCCGGCTCTGGGGCATCGGTCCGAAATTTCAGAGCTGAAGCCGGAACTTGTCCGATTTGATGGAACTTATTGTATTTAGAACACTAAAGAAGTGAGACTTTAAAAGCTGAGAAATGATTTGATTTTAGTAGTTTTGTTCGGTTGTATATGGGAAGAGAGTTTAACATTATTTTTGCGGAGTCGTCGTTTAAATTACCTTAGTTCTAGCCGAATTATTAAGCATGTTTTGTTCTCTTCGTGCCCTGTCCAAAATCGCGGAATTCCGTTGTTTTGGTCGTTTTTTCGTTTTCCGTTAAAAAAATTTCTGTTTTCTGTTTTTTCAAAAGGATTTCCGCTTTTTCCTGGTCCAAATTACTTCCAATCCATCAGCCCCTCAAGCACTTTGTAGCATTTGCCTTTGAACAGCGTCCAGCCAAAACCGTCGCACACAGAAGCGCCATGGCCGCTAGAACATTCGGGCATTCCGTCATTGGAAGAGGAAGGTTCAACACCGGCGGCAGGAACTGGATAGCGTTTCCATTAGAGGTCGGACACGGGCCGGTGTCCGTACGGTTTTTCACGTGGTCACGGGCAGGGTTTAGCCCGTGTAGCCGTTTCCCGTAGAATGAAATGGTTTATTTTGGTTTCAGAATAAATTCACGCATAATTCGATGAGGCTAATCTCACCTCTTTGTCGCGCATTGATACGACATTGGGAAGCAGTGAACAGATAAAAGATGAGCATCATTTTCAAAAGAGTGGAATGCATTGTCGATTAAATTTTATTAAATAAAAATTAGATTTTATATAATTTATGATAGTTTGGTAAGTAAAATATGAAGAATAGCTCGGTTTGGCGGGTTGTTTAAGACTACTGTTTGTGTGATATAAAACTCATTAAAAAGAGTTTATTGGATGAACTCTCTTTTAACAAAAAGAAGCATTGCTTCGAACGACGCGATGATTGTTTTGATCGACTTAATTAACCTATTTCGGAATTGCATGAAGCAGCTGCAGAGCATTTAGAAGAAAAGAAAGTTTTTATTGAGAATCAAACTAAGGATAATTATTATGAATTATTTTAAACTATTCAAAAAATAGTAAAATTATTTTACATATTTTTAATAACGTTAACAGACCAAAAACTTCAGGAATTGGTATCGGGATAAAAAGTTTAAAATACAAATATTCATTCAACGATTCATAAGTTAAAATCAGTTTTTGAATGTTAAACGTTTATTTCTTTAAAGGACTTTAATTTGATAAACAGTTTCTATTGTGATTTTTTGATCATGCGGAATTAGGGTTGAGTCCCACGCAATAACATCGCTGATCTGACAAAAATATTTTGGTCTTTCTGCCAATATCACATCACAAAATTGTTTTTTTTGAATTGGGTAAAAAATTTTAAAATAAATTAAATAAAGGTCATTCAGTTTTGGTTTCATTTACAATACAAACGTTTTCATGGAGAAAAATTACCATAAACAATATATAAGTATAAAAGAATTGAATGTGACTATATTTCAAGAAAATCACGACATTTTGCCGTAGAATTAAATGGTAAAACTTCAACCGCTTTGGGCTTTTGTTTTTTAGGCACTTTAAATTTTTATCGGAAAATGTACAATAATTATAAAATATTATAACGAGCCAAGGCAAGTCAAGGCAGTCAAGAGTCTAGGGAAGTCAAGAGTTAAGGCGAGTCAAGGCAGTCGAGCCAAGGCAAGAGTAAGAGAGAAAGCAAGTCGAGATTCATTCACGAGCCAGGTCAAGAGTCAAGGCAGTCGAGCCAAGGCAGTCATTCACGAGTCAAGTCAGTCGAGCCAATGCAAGTCAAGAGCCAAGGTAAGTCAAAGCAAGTCGAGATTCAACGCAAGCCAAGAGTCAAATCAAGAGTCAGTGCAAAATCAAGGCAAGAGTAAAAGTCAAAGCAAGTCAAGAATCAAAGAAGTCAAGAGTCAAGGCAAGTCGAAATTCAACTCAAGTCAAGGTCAGGGCAGAGTCAGCAAGTCAAGAGTTAAATCAAGAGTCAGAGCAAGAGTCAAGGCAAGTCAAGAGTTAGGCAAGACAAGGCAAGTCAAGAATCAAGGCAAGTCAAGAATCAAAGCAAGTAGAAATTCAACTCAAGTCAAGAGTCAGGGCAGAGTCAAGGCAAGTCAAGAGTCAAATCAAGGCAGGAATAAGAGTCAAAGCAAGTTGAGATTCAATCACAAGTCAAGTCAAGAGTTAGGGCAAGAGTCAAGTCAAGAATCAAAGCAAGTCAAACGTCAGAACAAGAGTCAGGGCAAGAGTCAAGTCAAAATCAAGGCAAGTCAAGAGTAATGAGTCAAAAGTCAAGAGCCAAGGCAAGTCGAAATTCAACGCAAGTCAAGAGTCGGAGCAAGAGAAGGCAAGTCAAGAATCAAGGCAAGTCAAGCGTCAGAAGAGTCAAGGCAAGTCAAGAAGCAAGGCAATTGAAGAGTCAAGGCAAGTTGAAATTCAACGCAAGTCAAGAGTCATGGCAAGTCAAGACTCAAAGAAGACAAGAGTCAAGGCAACAGAAAAAATTTAAACAAAAAAAAAGATTAAAGACAACAAAGAGCGGTTGGGTGCCGCGAAGCGGCATCCAAACGCTCGTTAACCATACTAAATCGATGTGTATGTTTGTCCTTTTTTGAATGAAATTTTTTTTGACACGAAAACATTTTTTGATGGGAGGAAAAAATAAGAGAGCAAAAAAACGAAGAGAGAGAAGAAAYAGAGCGAGGGACATACTGTGTAGAGTTGTTATTGCTTTGTTAAAAACAAACAAGCAAAGATATTTTTTGTACTTTAGTAAACAGCAATTTCAACATAATAATGGAAAATTTAACAAAAATCACGTCAAGAAGAATCCCGTTTTCCCGTTTGTGATAGAATTATTTTCAATAAAAGGGATTTATCTAAAAGTAATATTTCTTAAAATCGAGTCAAGGGTCAGTGCAAGTAAGTGTTAAGGCAAGTCAAGAGCCAAGTCAAGGCAGTCAAGAGTTTAGGCAAGTTAAGAGCCAAAGCAAGTCAAGATCCAAGGCAAGTCAAGAGCCAAGGCAAGTAAGTCAAGGCAGTCGAGCCAAGGCAAGTCAAGGCAGTCAAGAGTCTAGGCAAGTCAAGAGTTAAGGCGAGTCAAGGCAGTCGAGAGTCTAGGCAAGTCAAGGCAGTCGAGCCAAGACAAGTCAAGGCAGTCAAAAGTCTAGGCAAGTCAAGATTCATTCCCGAGCCAGGTCAAGAGTCAAGGCAGTCGAGCCAAGGCAAGTCAAGGCAGTTAAGAGTCAAAGCAAGTCAAGAGCCAGGGTAAGTCAGAGCAAGTCGAGATTCAACGCAAGCCAAGAGTCAAATCAAGAGTCAGGGCAAAATTAAGGCAAGAGTAAAAGTCGAAACAAGTCGAGATTCAATCACGAGTCAGGAAGAGTCAGAGCAAGAGTCAAGGCAAGTCAAGAGTTGAGCAAGTCAAGAATCAAAGCAAGTCAAGAGTCAAGCATGTCGAAATTCAACTCAAGTCGAGTCAGGGCAGAATCAACAAGTCAAAAGTCAAATCAAGAGTCAGAGCAAGAGTCAAGGCAAGTCAAGAATCAAGGCAAGTCAAGAGTTAAGCAAGTCAAGGCAAGTCAAGAATCAAAGCAAGTCGAAATTCAACTCAAGTCAAGAGTCAGGGCAGAGTCAAGGCAAGTCAAGAGTCAAATCAAGAGTCAAAGCAAGTTGAAATTCAACTCAATTCGAGAGTCAGGGCAAGCGTCAAAGCAAGTCAAAAGTCAAAGCAAGTTGAAATTCAACTCAAGTCAGAGTCAGGGCAAGCGTCAAAGCAAGTCAAAAGTCAAATCAAGAGTCTAAGCAAGTCAAGAGTCAAAGCAAGTTGAGACTCAATCACGAAGTTAAGTCAAGAGTCAGGCAAGAGTCAAGTCAGGAATCAAGGCAAGTCAAGAGTAAGTAAAGTCAAGAGCCAAGGCAAGTCGAAATTCAACGCAAGTCAAGAGTCAGAGCAAGAGAAGGCAAGTCAGGAATCGAGGCAAGTCAAGCGTCAGAAGAGTCAAGGCAAGTTGAAATTCAACGCAAGTCAAGAGTCATGGCAAGTCAAGACTCAAAGAAGTCAAGAGTCAAGGCAACAGAAAAAATTAAAACAAAAAAAAAATTAAACAGAACAAAGAGCGGTTGGGTGCCGCGAAGCGGCAGCCAAACGCTCGTAGGTAACTAAAAAAGAAAGATACCCATTGTTGTCACGATATAGGTACCCAAATTTGGCATAAAGAAAAGTATTATAACGATTTTATTTTAAAAACGCAAAAATTGGTACAGCTGAAAAAAACTAAAAATTTTATAGACAACGCGTGTAGCAAGAAGGAATTCGGGTTGAAAAATTTAAATAGGGTTATTGCTTTACTGTGGCGCGACATTTGATCCAATAACAATTCCGGTGAGACCCAAACAAAGCACAATTCTCATACTTCCGACCTTTCCGACTTATTACTAGGGCCGCTAATTAGATGGAAATCCATATTTTTTGCGCATTCGGAAAAGCATATAAATACCATAAATAATGTTTTTAGCTTTCCCCAGACCGGTTAGAAAGTATGGGGAAAAGAGAGCTGGGGTTGGAATTGGGGGCAGAACCCTAATTCTTGACCAGAATTTGGCGTTCCGGAAGCCAGTACTGACCAGAATTAGGTTTCCGCAAAATCAGCATGCACCAGAATTTGTTATTTGATGTTCTGGAAATCCAGAATGCACCAAAATGAAGGTCAGTAAGAACCATTTGTTATTTGATGTTCTTAAATCCAGAANACCAGAATTTGTTATTTGATGTTCTGGAAATCCAGAATGCACCAAAATGAAGGTCAGTAAGAACCATTTGTTATTTGATGTTCTTAAATCCAGAATTCACCAGAATTTGGTGTTCTGGAAAGCCAGCTTGACCAGAATTAGGATTTCCGGAAAGACAGTATTAACCAGAATTTGTTATTTGATGTTCTGGAAATCCAGAATGCACCAGAATTTGGCTTTCCGGAAAGCCAGTAAGGACGAGAATTAGTTTTCCGGAAGGTCAATAAGAACCAGAATTTGTATTTAATGTTCTGAAATCCAGAATGCACCAGAATTTGGCGTTCCGGTAAGCCAGTACAGACCAGAATTAGGTTTCCGCAAAATCAGCATGCACCGGAATTTGTTATTTGATGTTCTGAAATTCAGAATGCACCAGAACTTGGTGTTCTGGAAATCTGGCATGGATCAGAATTAGTGCTGAAAACCAGAATGGACCAGAATTTGTTTTGCTGAAAGACAGCAGGAACCAGAATTTGCTGTTTCAGAAACCAGAATTGGGTTTCCAGAAAGCCAAGTACACTAGAATTTGGTGTTCAGAAAACCCACAATTGATCAGAATTTGGTTGTTCTGAAAGAAAGCAAGAACCAGAATTGCTGTTTCAGAAACCAGAATTGGGTTTCCAGAAAGCCAAGTACACCAGAATTTGGTGTTCTGAAAATCCACAATTGATCAGAATTTGGTTGTTCTGAAAGAAAGCAAGAACCAGAATTTGCTGTTTCAGAAACCAGAATTGGGTTTCCAGAAAGCCAAGTACACCAGAATTTGGTGTTCTGAAAATCCACAATTGATCAGAATTTGGTTGTTCTGAAAGAAAGCAAGAACCAGAATTTGTTTTGCTGAAAGACATCAGGAACCAGAATTTGCTGTTTCAGAAACCAGAATTGGGTTTCCAGAAAGCCAAGTACACCAGAATTTGGTGTTCTGAAAACCCACAATTGATCAGAATTTGGTTGTTCTGAAAGAAAGCAAGAACCAGAATTTGCTGTTTCAGAAACCAGAATTGGGTTTCCAGAAAGCCAAGTACACCAGAATTTGGTGTTCTGAAAATCCACAATTGATCAGAATTTGGTTGTTCTGAAAGAAAGCAAGAACCAGAATTTGTTTTGCTGAAAGACATCAGGAACCAGAATTTGCTGTTTCAGAAACCAGAATTGGGTTTCCAGAAAGCCAAGTACACCAGAATTTGGTGTTCTGAAAACCCACAATTGATCAGAATTTGGTTGTTCTGAAAAAAAGCAAGAACCAGAATTTGTTGTTTGATGTTCCGGAAGGGCAGATAAACCCGAATTGGTTTACTGGAAAGTCAGCATTAACCAGAATTTAGTGCTCTAAAACCCAGAATGGCCCAGAATTTGCTGTTTGCTGTTCCGGAAAGCCAGATAAATGTCCCTGGGAAAGGAGACGACCTCTTTGATTTATTTAGGACAACATTTAGTTACCCTAAATCACCCTGGAAAAAGTATTTCCCACTAATTTCGACCTGCTGATCACGAATCTGAACTCTAAAATATCGATCTAATAGGCAAAAAGGCCGAAAATGATTATTTATTTCTCCCAATATCCAAAAAATCATCTAAACTGCACAAAACCCCTTGCCTTTCCTGAAATCCAAATCATTGCACTACATCAATCATTTGCACACTAAATCACTTGCATTTACTAGCAACGAAGTCCTTAAGCGCTTTTTCCCATCAGCACCCCCATCAAAGAGAAAATTGATTTTTGAAAAAATTTCAAAAAATTAAGTTTTTTTTTGCTTTTGGCTTTTTAATTTAACTGCCGAAGCAGAAGAGTTGGCACAAATGTGACGGAAGGGAATTGTTTTATTTAATGGGCAAAGTCGTCGGTTTCGCATTGACGTGCTCGCTCCATACATTGGGCTCACAAATCAGAATCATTCATATAAAAAAATGTAAACATGGCAACGGAGGAGAAGAGCTGCTTAAAAATGTTACCTAATTCATAATTACACGCGTTCGAAATGTCTTTTTTCTACAAGTTCTCAGCAGCATATGGCCTCAAAACCGAGCGGGTACCGAGCGGCCTCTTTTGACATTGCCGCCCGCAAAGCCCAAACCTATTGGAGGGGTTGGGACCTTTGATCTTACCGCCCCAAGCCCAAACCTATTGGAGGGGTCGGGTCCTTTGATCTTACCGCCCCAAGCCAAACCTATTGGAGGGGTCGGGTCCTTTGATCATGCCGCCACCAAACCTAAGCCTATTGGGTTCTTTCATCATGCCGCCACCAAACCTAAACCTATGGGAGGGGTCCAACCCGTTGACCTTACCACCACCAAACCCAAACCTATTGGAGGGGTCCAACCCTTTGAACTCACCGCCACCAAACCAAAACCTATTGAAGGGTTTTAGCCCTTTGAACTCACCGCCACCAAACCTAAACCTATTGGAGGGTTTCAACCCTTTGGACTCACCGCCCAAAAGCGAGCGGTTAATTAAGTCTCAAACAAACCGCGCGGGTACGGCGCGGCCAAAAAGGGCGCGGGTCGTTTTTGATCATGCCGCCACAAAGCCAAAACCTATGGGAGGGTTTCAACCCTTTGATCATGCCGCCCCAAGCCCAAACCTATTGGAGGGGTCGGGTCCTTTGATCTTACCGCCCAAGCCAAAACCTATTGGAGGGTTCGGGTTCTTTGATCATGCCGCCACCAAACCCAAACCTATTGGGTCCTTTGAACATCCCGCCTCCTAACAAACCACAAAAGCGAGCGGCTTGCGGTCAATTCAGTCCCAACCAAACCGCGCGGGGTTAGCGGATTAACACACAACCCAAATCTTTTAATTGAACACTCAAATCCCATTGGGCCCATTGCCAAATCAATTCCCCCCTCCCCCACCCCCTCAAGGTCATTCGGCACCTGTCAATCAAACTTTCGCCGCGCACCAAAAATTTTCCCTCTCACCTGTCAATCAAACTTCCGCCGCTCAAATTTGCAACAAACATTTCGGGCAAATCGATTTTCTCTTTTGTGACATTTTTAGATAGGGCATAATGTGATAGTACATTTCGTTAATTTCTTCAATATTTTTTNTATATATATATATATATAAATTAATGTACATTTTGGCTTGCCAGATAAATTAATAAATTTTTGTAGTATGAATATTTGCACATTTTCTTTGCTTCAATTTTTACTTTTGTCATATGAGTGGAAACAAAAATATTCCCATTTAAGGGCTGAAATTGGCAAATATTTTCACATTAAAAGAATCCAAACCCTCTATTAATTAAATCATTTTCTGAATATATTCATTCATTAGTTAAAATATCCAAAAAATTGACAATATTTTAGGAAAAATGCAATTTTTTATCCAATTCTTTATTCTTCTCATTTTGGCCGTGGCTTTGTGTTTCGGCTGCGATGGCGACGGTGATGTAAAAGAACTAAAAGGACCGGGTGGACTTCCGCCATCGACTTATGCTTCTGGTGGTGGTTGGTTGCTTTTTTTCTTTTTGTGGCAAAATTATATAATAATGAATTAAATAATTCATGTAATTGTAATTAAAGGAACTAGTGGAGGAGCAAGTTCCAGTTACAAGCAATCCGGCTCAAGATGAACAAAACTGTCGGAGAGGGTGAGTTCTTGATAGGGTTTTTCCTGATTCTGAATGTTAAATAAAAAATAATAAAAAATGTATTTGCAGGCCACAGACGGCTAAAGATGACGTCGGAGTGGTAAAGGCATTGTGTTCTGATTTTCACTTTCTTTTTGTCTGTTCGAAAACTTTGCTTTTCAAATGTATTATTTTGTTGCATAAATTTATTGTATGTTTTCATAAGGGTAATTAATTCAATTTTTAATGGGAGTTTCGCGAGTATGGGACAAATTTTGATAATTTTAATTGAAAAATATATTATATTTTTAGCCTTTGATGCCCTTTAATTCTCTCATCGAGCTGAGCACGACCCCCTCAAAGTGACAAAATTTTGAGCTTTTTGGATCAAACTGTACAATTAATTTATACATTAAAAAATCGCAAAAGATTGCTTATTTTTACCTGACAATCCAAATAAAATCCAATAATATTRTAAATAATTAATTTTTGATAATTAACAATTAATGAAATTCATATGAATGATGTGGGTAGTATCCGGAACCGATTTTGGTTTATTTATACATTCTTAAAAAAAATTTCTTACTATGTATTATATTTAAAACATTAATATACAAATTGCAAATATTTTTAGATTAAAACAATTTGAATTCCTCCTTTAATTAAATCATATTCCGCCATTGTTTGTGAATATATTCATTCATTAGTTTAAACATATTTTGCCATTTAAATAATTCATTAAATTAATTCGAAAAAGTGAAACCCCCCAAAAATTGACAACATTTTAAGAAAAAATGCAATTTTTATCCAATTTTTTGTTCTTCTCATTTTTGGCTGTGGCTTTGTGTTCCGGCTGCGGTCTAATAACAATTTTAAAATAAATGAAAAAAAAGCATAGCCTTTAAGAGTTAAATTATTTGTATACGTAGCAATAATTTAGTGTTTAATTTATTTTTGCCATTTATATATTAACAATTTAAATAATTGATGCAATTGTAATTAAAGAATAAGGGTCACGCAAAAAGAACCGTGGAGACTAACAGATGACGTCACTTTGCTGAAGGTGAGTTCTTGATAGGTTTATTCCTTAATAATAAATGTATTTTCAGGCCACAGAAGGCTATTGATGACGTCAGTTTGCTAAAGGCATTGTGTTCTGATTTTCACTTTCTTTTTGTCTGTTCGAAAACTTTGCTTTTCAAATGTATTATTTTGTTGCATAAATTTATTGTCTGTTTTCATAAGGGTAATTTATTTCGATTAATGCTTTAATTCTACTCAACCAAAAATCCTCAAAATAGGCACAAAAAATGCAATTAGGCCATAAAAATTCCTTTTTTGAGGTCAAATTCAATAAATTTTATTAAATTTGGCAAAAAAAAAAAATTATTTTGCGCATGCTCTACTGCTCTTTTAGTGACGTCGTCACAGAGAAATTTTACTTTTTTCAAACTGTACAATTAATTATACATTAAAAAATCGCAAAAGATTGCTTATATTTATTTACCTGACAATCCAAAATCATAAAAATCAATAATATTTTAAATAATTAATTTTTGATAAATTAACAATTAATGAAATTCATATGAATGATGTAGGTAGTATCCGGAACCGATATTGGTTTTATTTTATACATTCTTAAAAAAAAATTTCTGATTATATTAATGGATTTTACGATTTTGCATTGACAGAAAAATAAGAAAAAAGCATAGCCTTTACTTAATTTTTTTTTATTGCTAATTTTATATATTAACAATTTAAATAATTGATGCAATTGTAATTAAAGAATAGAGGGTCACGCACAAAGAACCGTGGATACTAACAGATGACGGGCATTTTGTTCGAATTTTCAAGTACTTTTTATATTTTTAAAAAAGTTTTTGTCTGTTCTTTTTCACATGAATTATTTGTTACATAAATTTGTTGGCTGTTTTTCAAAAAGCAATATATTTTTATCAATTAAAATAAACCCAGATGCGGACTTCTATGAGCAGTATAGTTAACACAGAAAAATAAATGTAATATTTGTACGCCATTTTCAACAAAAAAAAATGCACAATTTTGCAAATATTGAAACCCAAAAGACTACTAAGCTCTCTACCTCTTTTATCCGATGAGAGGCATCAACATGCAAAACCTTACGGTGGGACCTCTGTAGAGGGTACTGTATTACAATAATTTTTGGTTGTAAAAAACAGTGAGTTCTCACTTGAAATACAATTTTTTATTTACCCAAGCTTAGACTTAAGCTTATTAGAAATGATTTAATAGGAGTTATTGTTTTCTCAGAAGCGATAAACTAAATTCCCTATTTTGATCTATAGTACCCCCGACGACCCAACGTAAGATTGTGCATCAGGGCTGGGCAAAATTTAGGATTTTCGGATTTCGGGATTTTTTGGTTGCCGAAGTTGCGCGCGCTCTTTCTATTACTGCGCGTACTTGGCATTGTTGTTGCTGCAATTAATTGTCAGTGTGCTGATGAGCAATTTCTGCCTGGTGCCATTAAAAGTTACATTTTTTTCTAAGAATAAATCAATGTTTAAGAGAATTTTTATTTTAATTAAAAAAAAGAGATTTTTATGGAGAAGGGGGCATTTTTCGATTTTTAACATTTTTTGTGCATGTCTATGCCGTTTCGGAAATGTTTAAGCAAAAATTTGGGTGCAAAATTTTATGCATTAAGAATAGCCAAAATATTATTTTTCCGTCTAACTCCACGTTGTGCTGATACATTGTGGAAATGAATTGTTCAAAATATCCGACGGCATTAGAAAGTTCGTCGATTTGAATTTATGGGGCTTCTTCAAAAACAAAGTTTGGGAAAAAAGAAGTGAAAACAAATGGACGGAGGACGACTCGTTCCCGGCCAACTCGTTCCCCTTTTCAACTTTTTTTGTTATAACTTTTTTCAAATCTAACCAAATCAAACATTTT
>MEIZ01000009.1:82290-105719 GCA_001723225.1 Globodera ellingtonae | reverse complement strand
GCCACCCTGGCTTGGGGTTTGTTAGGCTTAGGCCTAACCCATCCTGGCTTGGGGTTTGTTAGGCTTAGGCCTAAGCTGCGTTAGGCTTAGGCCTAAGCCACCCTGGCTTGGGTTCGTTAGGCTTAGGCCTAAGCCACCCTGGCTTGGGGTTTGTTAGGCTTAGGCCTAAGCCACCCTGGCTTGGGAGTTCGTTAGGCTTAGGCCTAAGCCACCCTGGCTTGGGGTTTGTTAGGCTTAGGCCTAACCCATCCTTGAATATTTTTGCACATTTCTGCCCGTGTAGCCTTTTATTAATCAAGCAATTTTCGATATTATTCGAAAGCTTAGGAGGAGGAGAAGCTATTAGCTAAGCGATTGGCCAAACATTAAAGGCCAATTGAACTAAAAATGAACCCCTAAAAAAGACGCTTTCTTGGGCCAAAATGCACATCAAAAGACGAGAGCCCGACGGTGCCACCCACAAGCGCTGTCTGGGAAAAGTTTTGGATTTTTGGAAAGAAATTTCACAACAATTTTTTAAAAAAAAAGAAGCATTTTTGCTTTGAAATTTCTGAAAAATTTAAAAAAATTGTTTTAGAGTGGAAGATGTCCGGCGGTGCCGACAGGCGTCGCCGGAGAAAAACTTTGAATTTTTGACTCAATTTGTTAAGAGATAGAGATCGAAATCGGAATTTTCCTAAATATTTTTTAAAATATTTTATTTTTGATGACATTTATACATTCTTTAATTATTCTTTTTCTGACTGCACATTATAATGCAAAAACGCAAACGTATAATAATATTTACATTAACGCTTGATTATAATGCAAAAACGCAAACGTATAATAATATTTACATTAACGCTTGCCGGGTCACGCGCGACAATTTTCGTGCGATTATAAAATTTGGGGGAAAAACATTTCCGGTGTTGGTTGAAAAGMTGGCACATTRRWCGTCGATTTGCCATTCATTTTTTGGGGCTTTCTGTTTACATTAAATGGTATTTAAGGCCTTCAGAAACGGCATCCACTCTTATGTAAAGCAAATTTTTTTCCTTCCGCAATTACGAAGAAAATGCTCAAATTGCGAGAATTTTGGGGAAAAAGTTGACTAATTTCCTTCAGTTTTTGGACCATTTTCCATAACAAAATTGATTCAAAAATTCAAAATTTTCTCGGCGGAGCTTATCGGCACCYCCGTCCTCCTCCCTTCCCAAAAGTTTAAAATAAGCACAAGGAAWAATGACAACCTTTCAAACAATAGTTCTTAAAATAAACTATTTTAATAAAAMAATTTTTTTTAATCTCATAAAAAAAATTTTCGATTTTGTTTCGATTTTTGGCGTTTTTTGGCTTTCGGTTTTTGATTTTGAACTTTTTGGTTTCGATTTTCGATTTTGATATTTTCTGTTTCGGATAATCGAACCGAAAAATCCGGGTTCTACAGTTTGGTCCGGTACGGACAGACAACCCTATTCATTAACGCTTACCTGGTCATGCGCGGACTTTTTCCGTAGCCCGCAGACCCCTAACTATTTACATTATATTTAAAACATTAATAATTACATTAATGGATTTTACAATTTTGGATATTCTTTTTCTGACTGTACATTATAATGCATTTTATTTAAAACGACTAACATATAATAATATTTACATTAATGGACAATTTTGGATAAGTCATACAAATAATAATTCAGGCGCATGAATAAGTGCACATTTTCTTTGTTTCAATTTTATTTCTTGTCAAATGTCTGGGGAAATATGGGCATATGCTAAAGGGCAGAAATATTTCCCATTTTAGGGCTGAAATTAGAAATATATTCACATTAAAAGAAATCATAGCCGCCATTGTTTGTGAGTATATTCATTCATTAGGTTTAATTATATTTTGCCATTTAAATAATTCTTAAATTTTATTAATTCGAAAAAGTCGAAACCCCCAAAAAATTGACAACATTTTAGGAACAATGCAATTTCTTTTTATCCAATTCATTGTTTTTCTCATTTTGGCCGTGGCTTTGTGTTCCGGCTGCGGTGGCGGTGATGGAAAGAAAGAAAAGCCACCGGGGCCGGGGGTTGGTTGCCTTTTTCTTTTTGTGGCAATTTATARATAATGAATTAAATAATTRATGTAATTGTAATTAAAGGTGGAGATACCAAAAAACTGGAACCCGATACCAAGGTGCCCCAACTAATCAAAGTCTGTTTTGTTTAAATAAAAATATAATAATAAATTTAAATAATGACAAAAAAGCAGAGCCTTTACGATCTAAATTAATGTGCATTTATTTTGTTTTAAAGGAGGGTCACGCAAATAGAACCGTGGAGGCTAAGGATGACGTCATTTTGTTGAAGGCATTTTGTTCGAATTTTCAATTTCTTTTATATTTTTTAAAAGTTTTTGTCTGTTCAGTACCTTGGTTTTTTATATGAATTATTTGTTGCATAAATTTGACGATTTTTGTTTTAAAAGTCTGCGGTGAAAGGAATTCGTTYATGGCATATGCCGTGCCAAGAGGGAAAAATGCAAAAAAGGGAAAGAAAAAGTGCCAAGCGGGAAAAGTGCAACGGGCGAAATGCCAATACCTAAGTGAAGAACCAGAGGGAAAAGTGTCCGTAAAGAAAATGCCAAAGCGGAGAAAATGCGAAAAGGAGCAAATAATTTTATAGGGTCCAACCCAACTCATCCATATCCAACTCATCCATAGAGCATAACTTGCTTCAAACTTAACCGATTAGAAAGTCTTAAAGCCAATCGAAAGATCTCGAGGAGCTGAAGCTAACATTAAGTTAAAGCTTTGCGATTGGACAAGTTTTAAAAAAGTTATGGCCTTAACACTTCAGAAAGTTTAAAAATTCCGATTTTGGGAGTTTTCTGGCCATAACTAGCGAATTGTCCAATCACAAAGCTTTAGCTTAATGTTAGCTTCAACTCTTCCGAGATCTTTCGATTGGCTTTAAGACTTTCTAAATCGGTRAAGTTTGAAGCAAGTTATGCTCTATGGATGAGATGGGTATGGATGAGTTGGGTATGGATGAGTTGGGTTTATCCCAATTTTATAATCTCTTTCAAACAATAAAAAGAAAGAATTAAGTTTAAATTAAAAAAAAAATGATATCGTGAGAAGGGCTCAAACCCTAAGCTTAACAAAATTACCCTAAAAGTTTATGCCGAAACTTGACCAAATATGCATTGAAAAATCACGTGTTGCATAAAACTTATATTTTAAAGCAAAAAATATTTTTTAATTCAAAAAATTAATAAATAGATAAAGAGTTGAGATTGATTAATTTTTCGTAAATTCAGCAAAAAAWARTGRTTATGACTGTACTGTTTTTATTATTATTGCTTTTGAATTTCGACACATTTTAAGGCCATTCTTATCAGCAATCATCGCAAAAATTGCCCAAACCTATTGAAAAATTAATCAATTTGGTATAAAATCAAAGTGGTAAATATCGGTCCCAGACTCCGAATTATCCAAAACCCCTATTTTTTAAAAATGATTTCTTTGGGGCTGAAACATTTTACATCAAAAATTTAACATAGAAAAATGTTCAAACCCGGTTTAGACCTTGGTACTGAAGAGTCGAATTTGCTGGGGACTCAATGCCAAGAGTCATACCCTTTGCCAAATTTATAATCCAAAATACTTTTCTGAGGCTTATTTTAGCTGCAATCACGAATATAGCATAAATTAAAGTTTTAAGGCTTCGGGTGTCATCATCACCACAGCCTTACCCGATTTTGTTGTGGTGATGAGTTGGGTAGTGATGAGTTGGGTGGTGATCAGTTGGGTGGTGATCAGTTGGGTGGTGATCAGTTGGGAAGTGATCAGCTGGGTGATGATCAGTTGAGTGGTGATCAGTTGGGTGGTGATGAGTTGGGTAGTGATCAGTTGGGTGGTGATCAGTTGGGTGGTGCTCAGTTGGGTGGTGATCAGTTGGGCATGATGTGTCGGAGGAGACTCAAGGCTTCTTTGATCATTCAATTATGCAAATAGCATTTTAACATTTATTCTTGATCATTAAYGCACACATATTTATTTAAATGAATCATTTGAATATTAAAAATAATGAAATTGAAGAAATCGGAAGTTTTGAAGCGCATCGAAATCGGCACGGCATCAATCTTTTTGTCGCTGCATTTTTCATTGTGGCCCAAATGGCCGGCGGCGGAATTGTAGCTTTACCCACAGCAATTATACAATCTGGTAAAAATTTTATATTTAAATATATATATATATATATAAATTAAACATTTAGGCCTATTGCCGGGGCTGACGTTGAACGTCGTCTTGACCTGTATGATAAAACTATTAAATAATAATATATAATTATTAATAACTTTAATATACTTTTAAACAATTATTTTTTTTATATACCCATTAATTTTATTAAAAAAAAGGCTCTAGGTATATTAAATTATTTCTATTTTATTATAAATTACTTTTTCAGTAATGACTGTATCAACATCGATTATGCTCGGAAAGTGTTGGGTACTTTTAAGGCGAAGATGGCCTTCAATTTATCGTGAAAGGCATTGCCATCAGCCATACCCGGAGATGTGTGAACGATCATTGGGCAAAAAATTTCGGTCAATTACTGGAAATTATTCATTTTGGAAGCACACTAATGTTTATTATTTTAAAAACATTAATTTATTTAATATATATATTACGGGAAATTTGGAAATTCATTTTTTAACGAATTCAAAATGTCTTCTTTAATTGATGTATTTTGTTCCCTCAATTGTCCAATTCCAAAATTTTCCGCGAAATTTCGGAATTTCCCGCTCAAAGTGGTAAATTTTAGAATTTCCAAAATTCCCGATAAATTCTGGTCCTCTTTTTATTGTTTAAGTTCAATGTTTTGCAAAAAATATACTAATTTGTGTTTATTTTTAACTATTTTAAATTAATTTAATGCTCTTTCATTTAATTTAGTTGTGTTGCCAACATTTTTGTGCTACTCAATCAGTTTTCCATCGCTGTTGTTTTCCTGTTGCTGTCCTCAAAGAACATTCACCAATTTGTCAAGGTGTTCACCGGTGTTGGCATCAGCTTTTGTTTGCTGATCATCGCTATCGGATTTTTGCTATTCCCGGCAACTTTGCTCAAATCTCCAGAGGATTTCGGGTGCCAAAAATATAATCAATTAAAAATATTTTATTGAATTTTTATATTAAGTTTTAATATAAAATTTGGTCGAAATTTATTATAAAACAACCGAATTTATTAGCCAGATTACTAGACAAAAGCTCTTTTTAAAAACAAATATATCAAAGCATCCTCAAAATTTTGTATATTTTATAATTTTTGTACAAAATTTAAAATTATTTAAATATTTATAATTATATCCAATAGATAGATTTGCTTTAAATGTTATTATTAAGATTAATTTTTGTTTATATTGTAATAACAAATTTGGAAAAGAATTAAATGCCCAAAAATTTACTAAAACGTTAAAATAATTGAGATTTAAATATTTTTTGAAAAATTAATAAAATAATTATACCAAAATTTAATATTTTCGATGGGCCGGCATTATTTCTGCTTGCACAACAACTTTTGCCGCTGTGTTAATTTGCATTGGAGCATCCATGGATTCTGCAACTTGTGCACCTCATTCTTACCATCAAATTAACATAAATCCGACAAATTATTTTCTCTCATTGGGCACCATATTATTTGCATACGGAGGGCATTCAGGTCAATTTCAAAGAAATAATTTGTTTTTGCTTAAATTAGCATTTTTCCCATTTTAACATTAATATCCGGAAACTCATTAAGAGATTTCCGGATTCCGTTACGGATCTTAATTTTTAAATTAGGTACTAAATTCCAATTTTTAATAATCGGGATGTACCCTAAAAAAGCGTGCTGGGTCGTTTCTTAAATTCCGCCACATATATTTTATGAAATAGTTTTAGACATTATAACTATATTCACACCGCACTAAATCAGTTAAACTTTATACCACTGGAACGCTCTAGATGCATAGAAGCTCTTTGTAAAATAAAACTAAGCAGTAATTCAAAGTTTTAAAAAGTTATGATCAGAAAACCATAAAATTTTTGAAATTTATCAAAACACTTCGACTTTGCTGTAAAGCTTTCTCTACTCATTTGGAGCTTTCGAATGGTATAAGGTGTTACTGATTTAAAACATTTTTTTAATAGTGCTAAGCATGAATTTCTTCATAAAATATATGTGGCGCATTTAAGAAACGCCCTGGCGGATTTAAGAAACGACCTAGCACCCCCTAAAATTCGGATTCCAAATCCAATAAAATCCTCAAAAATATAAAAATCACTATATTCCGAACTTTATTAATATATTAATAATAAACAATAAAAATGTGAGAATATTTTATATGCTGCAAAATAAGACAATTTTTGCAATTTTAGGATTTCCGACAACTCAACACGACATGAAGAAGCCTGAAGATTTTACCAAATCATCCATTCTTGCATTTAGTGGTTAAGACTTTTTATTATAAAATTCCAATTTGAGTTTAAAATTTAATTAAATACCCTTTTTCAGTTCTGACCCTTTTGTATTTACCGGTTTGTCTGTTTGGTTATTTTGTCTACGGAAACAGTTTGAGAGATTCAGTGACCAGCTCAATTCAGCATGTCTGGATTCAACAGGCAAATCGTTTTTTTAAATGTTTTAATTTTTAGACATTAATTTTTTTTAGTTGGCCAATTTTTTAATAACTGGACACGCTATATTCAGCGTTATCATTGTGCTTAACCCAATAAATCAGACGGCTGAAAAATTTTGTAAAGTCCCTCCAAGTATATTATAAGTCTTTTTCTTATTAATACATATTTTTAATTTAAAAAAAAATTCTATTTTATCAATACATATTTTTAATTTAAACAAAATAAATATGTTAGTAGCTTCTATTTTATCAATACATATTTTTAATCAAAAAAAAATTAAAAATGTTAGTAGCTTTATTGTGAATATTCAACATTTTTTTTTGATAAATAATATTTATTTAATTATTTTTTTAATGAAAAATTCATAAATTTAATATAGAATTTGGCATCCAACGAGTGTTGGTCCGTGCGGCCGTGTTGGGATTGGCAATTTTTGTGGCCGAATCAGTGCCAACATTTGGTCCACTATTGGATTTAAGCGGTGGCTCAACACAAAGTTCAATGTCTTTGATCTTTCCGCCCATTTGCTATTTATTTTTAAATGCCGCGGAAAAGTATTGCAAATATAATTCATCTTTTATTTATAAATAGCAAAAAATAATAATAAACTTTATAAAATTAAAAAAACTGATTTATAAATAAAAATGAATATCTTTCATATATACAAATTTTCTAATTTATTTGAATGTTTATGTTAATTAATATAATCTAATTTATTCAGAAAAATGGAAATGAGACGAGCCTGGCTAAACAAAGCGGACAAAAAAATGGAAATGCATTTTGAGTCATTTAAACAACGCGCTACTATTTCTGAGTAAAATAAAATTTTAAAAATTAAAAAATGTCTAAAATATATATTTAGCGTTTTTAACTACACTGATGTTAAAATGCTATTTGTATGCACCTTCATAAGCGGTACAATTTAAATTTTATAATTTTTGAATTTAAAAAAAAACATTTAAGCTTTCGGATTGTTGGGCGGATTGGCTGCAACATTTTCAGCAATTCGAGCACTTACATTTACTCATTTTGTTCCTCCTTGTTACATTTCCGCCTTCACTTCATCAATCAAAGAAGTATAGCTTATTTGTTAGCATTTTAGCATTATGAAAAGCATTAATTTATAAGCTTTAATCTCATTTTACTACCCTATTTAGCCATTTTGGAAAATTTTTTAAACTATTTATTCCAAAAATCGATTTGGTACTTTTCGGTTTTGGGCCTACACCTCAAAATTTGTCACCATTAATCACCCAAAACTGCTTTTATGGAGTTTGGACACCCCTTTGTTGACCTTTTTTGAAAAAAAAAAATCAAAAATCATATCTTAGATGTCGTCGGATCTTAAACATTGTCAGATTCGTGTTCAGCACCCTTTAAACCCCATATAATGATGTTTTCAACGCACTTTTGTTGACCTTTTTTAAAATTTTGAGGTGTAGGCCCAAAACCGAAAAGTACACATCGATTTTTTTAAATAAAATCCCGTAGGAATTTTGAGCATTTTTGTCCAAAAATAGACTAGTTAAATAGCTAACTACCATGAATGGTTATTAATTGTGAAAATGACAATTGTGTGATATTATTGAGAATAATCCCCTAAAATTCGCTTTATAAAACCTACCTATTTTGAATTTTTAGAACTTATTTTTTAAGTGTTTTGGTGAGTTCTCTAAATCTAAGCCGATTGTTGTTTTATAAAAAAATAATTTTTCCATTAATTGAACTTAGCATTTACAGGAAGTCACTAATATGGGCATTATTAATTGTTGCGGTGCCTATCAAAATATCTCAATTTATGGCAAGCCAGAAAATTATTGTTCTGCAGCGGATCTTCATTTTTACTCATAGAAATTAAATTCATTAACGAGATACAATGTTAAGAACAAGCGCAAAGTTTGTTTGTAGCGCAAATTCAAATTTTTTAAACTCAGCATTTCTCAATTGTTATTTTTTTTTAAATTTAAAAAATTGTTTATTGTAATTTTAAAAAGCTCCACCAACAATTTTCGTTACCTTTTTTTGTTTTGTTTTCACGGTGCTCAATTGTCCGTGTCCCCGTCTCCAGTGGCACTTTTTTAGTCAAAATCCTTGGATTTTGGTCAACCCCCTTTTGGACGCTTACGGTTTCTGGTTGGGTTGTCGGACCGAGGGTTTCCGCTCCATAGATGGTCCTTGAGTGTACCGTGTTGTTTAAAATATTTTTGGAAATTTTTTAAGGGAAAATTTTTGCGCCAGAATTTTTTGATTGGGCAATCTTTTTGGAACCCCAAGTAGGGGGGCACAGGTTTTCTTTGGTGTAGATAAGATATTTTTATTTGCGATGATTTTCCATTATAGAGAAAACAGAATAAGCTACAAAATGAGTATACCAAACCGTAAAACTACTCGGAAAATGGCCACTAATGATGATTCCACAATAAATTGAGCTCATTAATTGTAGATGGAAATGAAATCGTCTTTTTTCATTTTCTTTTCACATGCCAACACAATTTCCTTTTGTTTCTCAAGCATGGCGAGGAGGGTGATGATGAAGTCGCGATTCTCCTCCAAATTGAGAAGCAAAATGTCGACAAATTTTTGGTCATATTCAATTAGAGCTTCGTCGCCTTGGCTCCTTAGAAAAAAATCGTTTTTTTTTTAAATTTATAAATTTTTATTATAAACAAAATTATAATGTAATTAATAGGGATGGGATTTATAGGCATTTGAACTTATTTTTAGTCCAATCAGTTTCGATGAAATTTGCTCAAAAAATGTGTTGTTTGTTGCGTTAAGTTGGTCTTTTTCTCTTTTGATTATTTTGAAAATGCATTTTTGCCATAAATTTGCATATATTGGCCATTTTTGGTGTATAAAATCCCATTCCAAGTAATTAATTTTAGCTAATTAAACATACCGCTCCAGTTTACGTTGCAAGTTTGTGCGCTCTTTGTGATAAGTGTGCAGTTTCTTAATTAAAATATAAATTTTAAAAATAATTTATTTTTAAAAACAAAACCTGCGTTTGATTATTGAAGCTTTCATACAACGCTGAAACCTGATTTGAGGCTGCATCCTGTAGTTTTAAGGTAATTTTATGTTAGTCATTAATACTTTTGAGTAGGGTTGGACAAGACCGGATATTATCCGGGTCCCCCGGATAGCGGTTCCACCGGTTCCTCGACACCCGGATACCGGTACCGGATAGTAATTTACAGCCCGGATATCCTCCGGATACCGGATAATTTTCAATTTTTGAAAATAATAATTAAAAATTTTATAAAAAATCAATTTCACGCAATTTTTGCCAAAAAGTAAATAAACGCATAAAATAAAATGAAAAATCAAATTCAATCAAGTTGGATAGTTAATTTCATTTGTCACTTCTTCATCTGAAATAGGCGACAGTCAAAGCGTACGATTTTTAGGGGTATTTTTTTTTGAAAATTCCTTAAGAAAAATTTTTTGACCCGATGCGATATTTTCTCCAATGTGAGTTGGCGGCACCTCTGTGGATACGACGGGAGTCGGCGGTGCCGATAGGCGCCGCCGAGAAATTTTTGAAATTTTTGATCAGTTTTTGTTATGAAAATTGATCCAAAAATTCTAATTTTTCTTTGGGTTTGAATGAAAATTAAGAAAAAGCATACGATTTGTGTACGTTATAACAAGGAAAGTTCGAAGATTTTTGCTAAACTTTTTAGAATTTTTACATTTTGTTATAAAAAGCGTATAAAAAATCGATATTTGCCGATCGAGTTTTTTTGAGAATTCTGCTTCTTTTTTTTGGCAGGAAGGGTCGCCGGTGCCGATAGGCGCCGCCGAGAAAATTTTGAATTTTTGACTCAAATTGTTTTAAAAATATGGCGATTTTTCAAGGCTTTTTAAGAATGGGAGGGGTCGGCAGTTTCAATTAAGACAAACTCGAAATTAGCGCAAGTATAATTTTTAAAGAAAATTTGAGCAATTTTTGTTAGGCCAATTGTTTTGTGAAATTGGTAACTAATTATAAAAAACAAATTACACAGAAGCCCGTTTCTCTATTTACCTAATTTTAAAGGAAATGGCAAAATGTCACACAAAATTCAAAAATTTTACTAGCGCTAACACCATCAAAAAAAAATCTCTCCGAAAAAATACCACCATTAGGGGTGCTTAACCCGCCCGGATCCAACCCCCGGATACCGGGTATCCCGGATCCTGGACACCCGGATACCGGTCCCGGATAATTTGCCCAAAACACCCGGATACCGGTCCCGGTTCCGGTTCCGGATACCCGTTCTTGTCCAACCCTACTTTTGAGCCCTAAAAAAATGCCCGGATTTATGAAATATACCCAAAGTAGAATCACTCTAAAAGTTTAACCACTAGCCCAAGTTCAAAAATTTGAAATATATCCTTGAAAACCAATTTAAGAGAATCGTCTTAATAAATTTTCCTTCAGCAGTTAAAAAACAACGGAAGCGACGGATACCCGCGGATATTAAGGTTATATCCGTTATCCGTCCGTATCCGGATATATCCGCGGATATTCGGACATCCGAATATCGTGAGCATGCCTGATAAATCCATTCACTGTTTATTGTATAAATTAGCATACCAAAGCTTCACTAGTGACCACTTCATTTTTTATCTTGGGATCATTGGAAAGTCGGCGCAATTTGGCCAACAAAAGCAGGTGGTCAATCATTGCATCAACTGTAATTTTCAATAAGTTAAAATTATTTCGAAACCGTATCACGAAAAGCGGTGTTCCAAATTTGATTTTACTTACCGTACAATGGACGTGTTTCGTCGATTATTTGTTGTATAAATGCTTTTTCATATTGCTGTATATTTTCAACAATTTTGTTTGCATGTTCATCCAGTTTGATTGCAAGGCTGTGAAATTTTTCTTCCACTGCCGTGATCAGCTGCTCGTCCAGCTTTTTTCTGAGATTTTCTATCTAAATAAAAATGSATTAATTCTTTTTCATCATATTAAATTGAATAAAATAATTTATGAAAATAATAATTACACTGATTTTGAGATCTTTTTCGTTCTTATCATCAGATTGTGCCGACTCCAATGTTTTGCTTTTATGATGGAGGTTTCCATTTGCGTCAGCATTTCCAATGAATGTCAAGGCAAAGGAAAACAAAATAAAAAAAATATTGAAAAGTTTAAGAATTTTTTTCACCATTTTTTTAGCTGAATTTTTATGGTAGTAAAGATTTTATTGAATGAATGATAATGTTAAAAAAAAGCGATTAGCTTTGAATTTATGTGGCCAAGCTGTCTTTATTGCATCATCATTGCTTAGAAATAAATATTAAAAAATGACTATAAATTATTGTTGCTATTATTTTGCTAATTATATTTACTTTTATTCTAAAAATTGTTGAAAATATGTTATTTGACTCATTGATTACGAATTTGTCAATAGAAAATAAAAATTTCGAATATAAATTAGGTTTTGAACCGGTTGAAATTTTTGAAAATTAAGGAAAAAAACGACTTTTAAGTATTATATAAAAAATAATAAGCAATAATAGTGCTTTTTAAAATCAATTTTAATATTTTATTTCTAATGATGATGCAATATAAGACAGCTTGGGTATATAAATTCTTAGCTAATCCTTTTTTTACATATTTTATTTAGTCAATATGTGTTTCCTTCCATTTATTTATTAATTTATTAAGGAAGCAGAAACAAAGATTTTTTGAAAATTCAATCTACAACCATCAATTAATAAAACTTTAAAATGAAATTTTCAGAAAATGCACAAAATTTTCATATTTATTGCTTTGGCATTCTTTTTGTCCAAAATTATTACACATGTTGAAGGAGGAGATTCTGATATTGTACAAAATGTTACCGATTTATCGGAAAAAAGCAGCACGTCCACTGATATAAAAACTGCTCAAACTAATTTAAATAAGGCAAGTTTGCTTACTTCAAAAAAATAATGTAAAAGTAATATAAATATATTTTATATTAAATTAATTAAATTTCAAAAAACTTTAATTTCGAATTAAGTTTAATGAACTTGAGCTGAAATTGGAGCGTCGTTTGGAAGAGAATGTAAAAACTCAWTTGCCTCAACAACTTCTCCAAATGGACAATATGTTGACAAAAATAAATGAAAATGTGAAAAACCAATTGGATGGACAATTCATTCAACAAATTTTGGAGGAGGCTCGGCTTATATTTGGTTAGTTCAAATTCGCCCAATCTTTTTTAATTAGATACAATTCATAAGTTTTTCATTTTATTTTTTAATTGGACGAATTCACTGAATATTTAAAAAACGAATAACTTTGTTCAAAGTTGAGTGACCCCACCCCGACTGAGTAATTTATTTTTTATCTCTTTCGGTGAGCATCTATGGTAAACGAAACAAATAATTAAAAATTGTTTCATTTTCTTTGTAAAATTGGTAATTATTGGACCAATTTTTCTTAACAAATCCCTCCAAAAAGCCAGAAAAACTTTTCGAGGTGGGGGGGGGGGGGTGCCAAGCCAAAAAAAAAGTCGATTCTTATGCGTGCATTTTTAGAATTTTAAATTTGAATTGTTTGCACAGATTCTGAAAAGTACCAAAAACCAAAAAATAATCATTTTTACAGTTTACGCACAGTCAAATTTGCAATTGATTGTTTCCAAATTGCGCATACTCACATCCGATCCAGTGATCAAGGGTGATGTGATCATTTATGCTGAATTGGTCAGATTAATATTTTTCAAACAAAAAAATTAAAATAACCACATGACAACAAAACTTATGTACAATTTCATTTCATTAAGCTTAAAACCAAACAAACAACCAAAGCCTTGCTCCAAACAACTAACAGCCAATTTTATGTAAACGAAAAAAAAATTATATATTTATTTAATTTTGTGGGTTTTAGATCATAAACACCTATTACGGTGAACGCGCAAATCTTCTTAAAAATCTGGAACGGTTGGTTTCTTAATTTTGCAGAACATTTGGATATATAAAAGACCAAATGTTTTTGGTATTTATGGTCCCCGGTCCCGTCCCGGTTGGTTACAGAAATTCGTACGGAATACAGTATCAGGAACCGTAAACTCCGGTAATTTTGGGCCCGTATTCAGTTTATATTCCGCGTGAATTTCGGCATTTTAAGTTCACAGGGCGATGACGCTGTGGTGGAGTTTGATCAAAAATGCATTGATCAACTAAAAATGTTCCTTGTGATGGAGCGTAATTTTGGATTCAATGTTTTTGAAATGCTTAATCAACATCTTGAATATATGTTGACGCTCAAGAAGAAGTCAAAAATTGATGAATTTCATGATTCTATGTACACTTGACGAGAAAACTGCGCAAAGTCAGTCCCTATCATCGATCTTTGATGAGTCAAAAGCGATTCAATTTTTTTAGGATTTATTTATTTTTTCCTTCGTAAGCATTTGTTTAGAATTTTGTCATAAACTGGCGTGTCCAGCTGGCTGGGACGGTTAAAACGCCTACGGCGGGGGCGTAAGATCCATAAGAGAGACGGCTAATGGGACGCCCCGGTAGCTCAGTTGGTAAGAGCATTGGTTCTGGGTGTGAAGCTGATCACTGCACCGAAGGTCGTGGGTTCGATTCCTGCCCGGGGCTACCATTTTGCCTATGTCTCACTAAAGTCAAATTTGTAAAATTCAAAATTTGTCGAATTCCGGAATTCCGGACATTTTTGGGTTCGGCATGCTGGTTTCCGGAATTTGGCATCTGGGTTACATCGCTGGTACCCACCACTCATGGACAGCAAAAAGGAAAAAAGCAGTATTAAAATTGATCTCGTAGAAAATCGCAAATTTTAAAACAAAAAATAGACGATTCCTAATGGGTACGGCAGGCAGAATGGAAGGTCAGCACAGCATCCCCTTAGGAGTGGACGAAAACTTTTGTCTCAACTCGCTACCCTTTTTTACTGTTCAAAAAAAACCATTTAAAACAAAACTTATACTAAATCATTGACTAAAAACCATTACTTAATCATTTTATAAATATTAATTTGCCGAGGACAGGGCTGTGGTCGTGAGTACTATTGAATATTTTTTACAACACTCCAGCTAATAAACCGTCGTCTGGTTGTTTGTCTATCCGTCTTTCTTCGGACCCACAGCTGTGAAGTATGGAAATTGTGTGGAAAAAGTGAAGATTTTCGTGATAGATGAACATATCGCCAAACATGTTGAAAAATAATCCCCCAAGGGGGATTACAAGAGTATATACTAGGGTAGGACGGGACCGGGACGGGATTTCCCGGTTTTTTCAGGTCCCGGTCCCGGTCGGCACGGGACTTTTTGAAAACTGAAAGTCCCGGTCCCGGTCGGTAGTCCCGACCGGGACCGGGACTAAATGTACACCCCTAATGATGGCATCATCGAGCGAGAATTTCAATCTTTTTTACAAGGGACCACCAAGTGGTTCGGTGTCTTAGGTTTTTCTTCCGACAGGTCTAATGTTTTGTGTGGGTTCGAATCCTCTTGAGTGCAGCACTAGTTTTTACTATTTTCCTATACTCACATAGGTAATCTGCCACCAATAATAAAAATGTTTTAATAGTTTTTAAATATTTTTTAATAATGTGAGCAAAACAGAATTTTTGAAATAAATTCATCACGTCTTTCTGAATTTTTGCTTGATTTCCTTAACAAAGATTGCCAATTTTTGTAAAAATTTCTCCGGCGGCGCCTGTCGGCACCGCCGCCGGACACCCTCCACTCTTACTTAAACCAGTCTGAAATTCCGAAACAAAATTCATATTTTGATGAAATTTCCTTAACAAAATTAAAAAAAATTTTTCTCGTCGGCGCCTATCGGCACCGCCGACCCCCTACCTAAAAGTAAAGCAGAATCTCAAAAAAATGATATGATAAAATTAAAGTTAAATACAATGAGGAAGATATTTTTGAATCACAAAAAAAAATTTTTTTTTCAAATTGAAAATTACAAAAAAAAAATTCTCCCTTGAAAAGTCCCGGTTAGTCCCGGTACCGGTCCCGGTTGAAAATCTTGGTCCCGGTCCCGGTTTTTCTGGTCCCGGGAAGTCCCGGTCCCGGTTTTTCCCAAAAGTCCCGGTCCCGTCATACCCGAGTATGTACGGATTCTCTTTTCCTTTCACGTTATCTCTCTCGCTTCTCTTGTATCTCTACACAATATCTCTCCCTTTTGCACACTATTTTGCCTTCAAAATTGATCGGACCCTAACTTGACCAGTTCTGATCAGAAACGAACAATTTTTTTTTCAGCTCAGCTTTTTAATCTTAATTTTATTATATAAAATTAATTTAATTTGATTTAAATTTCAAAATTTAATTTTTAAATTTTTGTTGAAAATAGATCATGCCGTAACTTGATCAGTTTTGATCGAAAAAGGTCAAACTTTTTTTGTTTGAAACAGCTATCATTTCGTATTTTTCATTTTTCAACCCAATCAAATTATGTATAAATTGATAAGACTCCCCATTTCTACTTTCAAACTGAACCGAACCCGGCAAATGATATATCATTTTGAAGCTCACATTGAAATCTCCTACCAGAAATTCAGGCCGTTCGATCACCCAAAAATTTTCGCTTAATTAATAAATTTATTTGTTAGCACAACGAACGCGCTTATCGGGTGGCCAATTACCAAGTTTCTTATGCAATTTTGAACCTTAAGTCATAAATTTTTAAATATTTACCTAATTTTGCTTGACAACAAAAATAAAATTGAAAAATTTCTGAATAGTCATCAAAATTAAAAATTTATCCTCCAGCATAACTCTGCTTACCGGAAGTCATAAAAAAAAACACTTTTTAAATGTAGTGGGTGCGGTCATATGGACGGCAACTGCCCTCCTGGTGAACTCCCGAACCAGGGTGCTACAGATGTGCTGGCGCTCATTGCATAACAGATTGCCCCCTCTCAAAGGCTTCAGTCAAGTGTATGCGCTGTGGGGGTCCGCATCAGGATAACGTCTGCCCTCGAACTTTGGCGCCACAAGCGAGCATTCACAAAGTGCACCTTCGAAAAACTGGTGGGTCCACACGGACTAGAGAAGAACAGATTTGTTATAGACGCCAGGAGTAAATTTTAATACAATAACAGCCACGACCGCGATCACAGCCAAAATAGCAACAATAATTCCTTTCCAACCAAATCAAAACTTTGCCGATAAATATCTTTAACTGTTAAAAACATCTTAATTATTTTTATAACTTTTTTTTATTAAACCAAATATGTTTGTTTAAGTTTTTGTTATTTGTTCAATCTCTTCCGCGGTTAAACTGAAATATGCGTTGTCCTGATCTTCCAGCCAAACTTAAACGGATCCTTACTACCATGCGAGATATTATTAAAATGTTTTATAATATTATTTTTAAATTAATGGCAAGGAAAGCGTTAATTGTTAAAGCTCAAAAAGAACCGAAGTATATGTCTAGAAAGCTTTTGCGTTGTATGGAATGTGGGCGTTCTAGAGCGGTTCATCATAATTATCTTTTATGTATACTGTGGGTAGGTGTGGCAAGGAACGTTGGTGGAGCTGTTGTTGGGACTGCGGACTCAATGGCCATCGCGCGTTTAACTGCCCCGAGTTTCGGACCCGAAAGAACTGTTTTAAATGTTCTACATGGGCTCACACTCCCGACGAATGTCCAAATCGTCATCCCGCCTCGCTCGGTAAGCTGCAGTAATAGAGGTTTTGACGCACTACCTAGGAACTTGAAGCCCTACCTAGGCAAGCAATGCTTGTTGGAACTGTGGGTACGCGGGTCACCGGGGTAACGACTGTCGCCCCACTGTATGGCGCAACAAACAAGCTACTAGTGCCGCTCGGTCAAAAAACGGCGCAACCCGGTCTTCAACCGTTTTGGGTGCACCAACGCATCAGTCCATGGAGACTGCACTGAAAAAGTGAAAGCAGGGCCCGACATGGGCGGCTTTGCAATGGAGGGACGGGCATGCCAGTGCCAGACGGAGCCAACCGGTGTGGAGGAGCCGTCCAACGCGCGTGGTTATAAAATTTTTTAAATGTCAGAAAAATTAACATTTTTACAATTAAGCAACTCACAATGTTTTTTCGGTTAACGTGACGGCGAAGAAAAATGCCGGTGGCCGTCTGAGTGTGGGCATATCGACCGTCCTTGCTGCCGCTTGTGAATTTTTAAGAGCATTAAAATAAACAATTATTTCTTTTTTATATTTCAAATTTTTTGTTAATATTTTGTAAAAATAACTTTTAAATCATTTTGTTTGTAGTGGTGTTGTTGCCGCACTCTGAGGTGATCGGGGCGGCACGTTCAAAGAAAGTGCGAGCGAATGAAAGAGAAGGAATGCGACGATTATGGACAAAAAGCTCCATCAAAAACATTTATTAAACACATTAATTGCTTAGCTTTGGCTTTATTATGTTGAAATTAAAAGCTTGGGCTTTATTATGTTGAGATTAAAAGCTATTTGGTTAAAAAATAAAAAACAATTGTTGAATCGAAGCGGACTCGAACTTTCACAGACAAAAAGAAAATTGAGAATACAGCCACCAGGCCACACAAGCACTTCAAGAGTTATAATCTTTCGTCAAGTGAAAATTCAAAAGCTTTGAAGCCTTATATCTCGTTCGCCAAGCGTACGTAGCAAAAATGAATGCCACTTTATGGTAGAAATATGGGGGTGATCTATCAATATGTCAAGTTCATCCCGAAACTCCACGGACAATTGGGGGCACTCCCTTTGTAAGGTGGTTTTAAACCCAACCACGGAAAATCCTTATCCGATTAACCGGATCAGGATCAGGATTTTGGAAATGCCATGGATCTAGTTTACCAGGATTAAAAATCCTAGTTTCCACGATCTTGTGCTTTGACGAAAATAACAGCAGGATTCTGGATCAAGATTAGGTTTTTGCGGCGTACTAAAAAAGAAAAATCATCAAGAATTTATTAATATTAATTGTTTTAATTTTTGTTGCATTTATAATTTAGTATTTTTGGCAAGAGTCAATAGGGCCGCCAGGTAAATTTTAAAAAACATTGAAATTGTTAACATTTTAGCGGAACCGATCAGTTCGGCATCGGTGGCGCCGTCAGTCATAACATTAATGCTTTTCCAGGGCACGGGCTTGGATTTCGGACTGGATTTCATGAACTATTGGTTCAAAATATTGATAATTTTTTGATAAATAACGGTAAAGTAATATTCTAAAAATTCTTAGAAAGGATCTAGATCAATTTTTAAGTTTTTTTAAATGAATATCCCAAAAAGTTATCTGCAATTAGATAAATCTAAGCGCCAATCTCGAACGATCGCATCAAAAACATTACCGTGCATTACCGTAACAAATTCATTCTGGTTATTGTAAAACCCTTCTTCCCAACCCTGATCCGTCTTAATCGCAAAATCTCATGATAATAAGAAATCTAAACTACATAAATAATATACAGCTAACGCAAATATGAATTAAATTCAATAATATTGATTTACTAAAATATATTTTCATTAAGCAATAATGACGCAATATTTATATTAACAAAGAAATGAGCAAAAGGCAGCTAAAAATTACATATTCATTAAACATTGGCCACATAAATTCAGTTTTTACATATTCATTTATTCAGTTAAATCTTTACTACTTATATTGCATGATCATTGCTTAAATATTAAAAATTGATTCTACTAAATCGCTGTTATTGCTTATTATTTTTTATGTAACTCAGATCAACATTTATAGGTTTTCATAGGAGCTGAAAACGATATTTTAGCTCGCTCAATCTTCGGTTTTTAAACCGGTTAAAATTTTAAAAAAGCATAGGGGGGGACCCTTTTGGTCAAACTTTATGGGAAACATTTTTATTATTTATTCTATTAATTACTTAAAAGTCGTTTTTCCCTAATTTTCAAAAATTCAACCGGTTACAAAAACTGATTTAAATTTTCAATTTTTATTTTCTATTGACYAATTCTGCGTCAAATAACATATTTTCAACAATTTTTAGAATAAAAGTAAATATAATTAGCAAAATAATAGCAACAATAATTTAGTAAGTCAATTTAATATTTATTTCTAAGCAATGATGATGCAATAAAGCCAGCTTGGCCACATAAATTCAGAGCTAATCGCATTGTTTTGCATATTTATTTATTCAGTTAAATCTTTACTACCATAAAAATTCAGATTAAAAAAATGGTGAAAAAAATWSTCAAACTTTTCAATATWTTTTTTATTTTGTTWTCCTTTTCRTAGCCATTCATCGTGGCGGAATCAACTTAAGTTTTATTTGAAAATCATCAAAAACTCTTTGGCAATTTGATAAGATTCAGGGTCCCTGGTGCCGTAGAGATCGATTAGCGGGGCCGTAATTTTGGACCAAATGTTTTTGAAATGCTTGATCAACATAAAAGGTTTACAAAAAAATAAATATTCAATTTAGAAATATTGTAATAAATATTTATTGTACTTTCAACCATCAATCAAACAATGACTTAAAAATGAAACAAAAGATGCATAAAATTTTCATATTTATTGCTTTGGCATTCTTTTTGTCCAATATTATTACACATGTTGATGGAGCAGATTCTGATATTGTACAAAATGTTGCCGATTTATCGGAAATAACCAGCACGTCCACTGATATAAAAACTGCTCAAACTTATTCAAATAAGGCAAGTTTGCTTGCTTCAAAAAAATAATGTAAAACTAATATAAATATATTTTATATTAAATTAATTAAATTTCAAAAAACTTTAATTTCGAATTAAGTTTAATGAACTTGAGCTGAAATTGGAGCGTCGTTTGGAAGAGAATGTAAAAACTCATTTGCCTCAACAACTTCTCCAAATGGACAATATGTTGACAAAAATAAATGAAAATGTGAAAAACCAATTGGATGGACAATTCATTCAACAAATTTTGGAGGAGGCTCGGCTTATATTTGGTTAGTTCAAAAAGATTTTGATTTGTGGAGTTTTATGTAAAAAAAAAGAGGAACTTTTCGGTTCTGTGCAAACAAATTTAAAATTTTTAAAATGTCAACAAATAAATTGCGCGCGGACACTCACTCCAACGTACTGCGCAAATTATTTTGGACAATTTGGGCCAGGATTTCATCGAACGGGGCCATTTTAAGATCAAYCTTAAGTGWTCAARCTTACCGTTGCATAGCGCACCCGGACAGTTCGGCGCCGGCCGTTTCGGCGCGATCAGTATAAGTTAATCATTGGAAATCAAATCAAAAAAATCGATATCATTCAGAAGCTCTCACTATGTTGATCAATCGAAAGCCAATTGATCTCAAAAAAGCTAGGCTTAAAATGTGTTGATTATTTGGTTTGGTCAAATACACCAAAAAGTTATAACATTTTAACACGTCGGCGCCGAACTGGGCCGGCCACGCCGAACTGACCCCGACCGTAGAAAAGGGGGGCGGAACAAAAAATCAGACACAATAATTTATTCAGTTGGCAATGACTTTTTGTCTCCGCACAAAAAATTGTTAACATTTTTTAAAATTTGAGTTGTTTGCACAGAATCCGAAAAGTACCAAAAACAAAAAATAAAATAATCATTTTTTACAGTTTCCGCACAGGCAAATTTGAAATTGATTACTTCCAAATTGCATATACTCACATCCGATCCAGTGATCAAGGGTGAAGTGATCATTTATGATGAATTGGTCAGATTAAACTTAAAATAACCACTTTGACAACAAAACTTATGTACAATTTCATTTCTTTTAAGCTTATAACCAAAAAAACAGTCCAAGCCTTGCACCAAACAATAGACAACCATTTTTATGTAAACAAAAAAATTACAGATTTATTTATTTATTTTTGGCTTTAGATCATAAACACCTATCACGGTGAACGCGCAAAGCTTCTTAAAAATCTGGAACGGTTGGTTGCTTCCAATTTTTTTTTTGTATTTATGGTCCCCGGTCCCGTCCCGGTTGGTTACAGAAATTTGTATCTAATACAGTATCAGGAACCGTAAACTCCGGTAATTTTGGGCTCGTATAAATTTATATTCCGCGTGAATTTCGGKATTTTAAGTTCACAGGGCGATGACGCAGTGGTGGAGTTTGATCAAAACTTCATTGATGAACTAAAAATGTTCCTTGTGATGGGCCGTAATTTTGGGGTCAATGTTTTTGAAATGCTTGATCAACATCTTGAATATTTGTTGACGCGCAAGAAGAAGTCAAAAATTGATGAATTTCATGATTCTATATACACTTGACGAGAAAACTGCGCAAAGTCAGTCCCTATCATCGATCTTTGATGAGCAAGAAGCGATTCAATTTTTTAAGATTAATTTATTTTATTTTCCTTCGTATATGTTGTACCAATTTCATTTAGTGATTTTCATTGAGATTATTTCCTTTTTGGTGCTAATGTACGCGTAATTTCATCAGCGGTACCGATAGTGCCAAGAAAATTTGAATTTTTGATAGATCCGGCATATGCGGGGGGGGGGGTTAACTAAAAACCATTACATAATCATTTTATAAATATTAATTTGCCGAAGACAGGGCTGGTAGAGTCCGGCGCAGGTCCGGATCCTGCGCAGGATTTGCAGAATTAATCCTGCAGGATCCGGTCTTGCAAAAATTTTGAACTTAATGTTCCAGCATGCACCATCAAGACTTAAAGCTGATCTTGTAACATCCGAACAAGCTTTTTGTCAAAATACAACAGTAATAAATATCAAATATAAACAACAATAGTCGATTACGTGCATAACGCAGTTTTGAACAATTTTTGAAAATTAAGGAAAGCGACTTTTTTTGTTTTAAGTAACTAACTCCAAAGCCGGATAGAATAACTGGGAAAAAGTTAGAGATTTGGGGGTTCATTAGTCTTAACCTAAGCCACCCTGGCTTGGGTTCGTTAGGCTTAGGCCTAAGCTAGCCTAGAGGGTTCAAACCCTGTTGGTGCAAATAAAAATTTTAAAAAATCATTAAAAATCGATTTACACCAACAGGGTTTGAACCCCTGCAGGGCAAAAAGCGAACGGAGCGCAGAGGCACTGCGTCACCGAAYCTGATGGATGCTTCACACGAAATCGAAATGTTGTGGTCAAACACGCATTTATAATCACCAAAAAAGCATTCCAACCCGTAAAATTAACACGAAAAGACAGTTTTTGAGCTYCTCTCTTTTCAATTTGCTGAAAAAGAAGGTTTTGCCTAAAAATTTAGCTCGAACATAACTCCAAATGAAAGCTAACGATGAGTAATAACTATATTCAAGCTAAAGCTTTGCGATTGCGCAATACTTAAAAAAGTTATAGCCAACACAAGTAAATTGGCAACATTTTGGGTTATTATTGTTTTTTGGCTTTATTCACTTCAGATGCTTATTATTTAATTTTGCTTTAAATTCCATCCTTCGTATTTTAATGACAATTGATAAAAAAAAAATGAATTCGCACTTTCAAAATATTTTGGTTTCCGATCAAAACAAACATTTTTCTTTCCAATATTTCCTTCCTCCGCCCAGTTCTCCCTTTTGGCCTCAATTCGCCCCTCCGATCTTTTGTTTGGTGCCCATCCCGTGGCGGGACCTCCATGAATCCGAATTATTTGTTAGGAAGGTCATCCCCGTCCCAATAAAGTCCAACAATGTTTATTCGGGGGTTTGGGAGTTACAACGGCAGACCTTCCCCCGACTCGGTCCGGGACAGGCACCGGAGGAGGAAGGCCCCCGTAAGACTGATCAAAAGTGTGAGTTGGGGAGACATTTAAGAAGGGGGGCGGGCCCGAGAATTTTACTTCCCCCCCCCTCCTTTTTCTCGTGTTGCAACAACCGAAAAGTGGC
>MEIZ01000009.1:63536-82209 GCA_001723225.1 Globodera ellingtonae | reverse complement strand
CCGGAACGCCCCTTAGAAAAGACGGGAAACAGTGGCAAAATGTTGAGTAATGGATTGCAATGGGCTGTTACAAGGGCTCAACGGCAAGCAACGGCGTCAACCAGGACGAGGAGTACTGCGCGGGTGCGTATAAAAACCAAATTCCAAATAAAAAGTTTGGCAAAATTTTGACACTTTCAACTTGTACGGCTCAACTTGTCTGCAGGATTTTTACTAAATGCATTGAGGCCAACTAGCGGTAATGAATATGCCGACTATACGAAGCACTGTGCCACGGTCTATTTCTACAAAAACGAGCCTGAAACAGAGCCGGATGACTTGAATGAGCGCACGCTCGTGCTTCTCGATGGTTTTCGAAGACAAAAAATATTTGTTATGGAGAAAAATAACAGTTTTTGAGAGAACAATTCATTTGAAATAATTTTCCGGGAAAAACATCAGCGCCGCTTCAACGTTCACACTCCCTAAAAAGAGCCGGACTGCTCGGAGTCCCAAAACAAACTTTTGCAATGAAACCCAAAATGAGCGGAATTTTTTTGTTCTTTGAATACAGTATACACGTCTGTATGAAGGGAACAAAGTCCACAATTTTAGTTACGATGGCAAAATCGAAAGTTGATGGGAAGGGAAAACAGAACCAGTGACCCCGTCCAGTCGAGCGGCAGTTGGTGTTCGGGACAGATGAATTGAGCGGAGTGAACAGCCCCCTTCCCTCTGATCACTGAGCGAATTGTATGTCAGAGACGAGCAAAATAGTGCGGAAATGTGGGACGAACCAAACAACAGAGCCGTTAAATAACCGTTAATTAATTAACTTAGTCGGCATACCCCCCTCCCCACCCACCAACCAAATCAGCACCCCGGACGGAGATGGCCAATGGGCCCGTGAGCTGTCGCCGTCGGAGCCAATGGAAGCAATTGGCCAAATGATGAAAGAAGGGAATGAAAGCAAGGCCAATGTTTGGCCCGAGACCAATTAAGAGCTAAAGGCTGATGTTTGGCCGTAGCTATATCTAATGAAGAAACCCCGGGGTAACAAAAAGCAATTAATAAATTAGTGACGGGGGCGAAAGAGTATCAAATTGAGAATGGCAAATAGGAACAGTTGAACCAATTGGAAGAGAAGAAGAAGGCAAACCTGAAGGGAGCCAAACGCTTCCTAGGCCATTAGTTGCACATTTTRATTCCCCAAACCCATTTACCCAATTCTAACACACAATTTTTTTATTATTATATAAAAACAAATAACAAGTTTTTTTAAACGGAAAGAAAGGTCTATTAGTTACATTTCTAATTTCCGAGCTATTTACAGCCTCTCTGCGCCATTCAAATCGAAGTGCCGCTAAACGTTGGTGWCGTGGACAGTGCGCCATCGGAAGTGAACATTGGCAAGACAGTGCCGACGGGACAAAAGTGGACAAAGTTGATTGCAAATCGGACAAAGGAAGAGGTGGATTAAAAACTTCAAATTGCTGGACACGAATGTTTTTAAAATAATAGATTCCACTTAGGCAAATTATTGTTGAAGCAATTGAAATTTGGAATTTAAACCCCAAGTAACACCGGTGTGTGGAAACTCAAAGCCATATATTGAGCAGACTGTGTAAGTCATAATAAAATTTGTGTTCTGTGAAACCCAAGTCAAATTTTGAGTGGACTGTGAAACCGAAGTCAAATTTTGAGTGGACTGTGAAACCCAAGTCAAATTTTGAGTTGACTGTGAAACCCAAGTCAAATTTTGAGTGGACTGTGAAACCCAAGTCAAATTTTGAGGGTACTGTGAAAGTTAAATTTTGATTGGAACCGATTTATTCTTGACGTGAGTGGAAATTGAGTGGCAAATTAATCTGGATGAGACACCAGACTATCCGAAAAAAAGATTCAAGGAAACAACTTGGTCCAGGGAAGAAAGGGATAAAAGAACAGAAGAGACTGAAAAAAGAAAAGAAGAAAAAAAAATAAAGGAAAAACCAGAACAGACCAAGAAAGAAAAGATAAAAAGGAATATGACAMAAGATCTGGAGCAAAAATACCAAGCACTGAAAAATAAAGTTAGTGATTTGGAAGGACGGTTAACAATAAATCGGTTACGCACTTGCCTGCCGGTGTAAAAATACCAAAATTCGATGCGTCAGGCGATGTTTTTTAATTTTTGCGCGAGTTTAACATATTGGCAACTGCGAGTGGATGGCAGCCACTGGATTGTACGAGATTGCTTCCATTATTCTTGGATGGAGAAGCAAAAGAGCTATATCAGAATATAGCTCCAGATAAGAAAAATAACTGGCGATCTTTGACCGAAGAATTATCCAAATTGACAAAAAGGCTTGACAGCAAGATTTGGGCTCGAAGAATGTTGGCTAAAGCCAAATTGGGCAGAGAAAGTGTGGTCGAGTATGCAAACAAAATTCGAGAGTGGGTCGAAGAGGCGGCCTACCGACAACACTAAAACGAAAATTGTTTTTCATGCAAAAACCAGCGACTTTGAGCGAGGCAATGGCACAGACAAACAAAGGTTACAAATAAAAGAAGAATTGGAAAATGATGAGAGAGGTGACAAAATAAAAAGAGAAATAGCAGAATTAAAAGAACAGGTGAATGCAATTGCAATTCAAATTTTCCTCGACAAGGAGGACCATTTCAGGCGAGAAAACCAGGCTTTGAGCAGAGCAAATTTTTCAAATTTCCGAGGAAATATGAGAGGAAGAGGTCAGGCACAGAATTACAGAATTAACTTAGTAGGAGAGGAAGCAAACTCTTCCACCTCTTCGAAGCGGCCACCAACACCGTCAATGACCTTCTTGACTCTTTGTGCGCTTGCTTCTTTGTTTTTTGGAGGAACTTCAGCTCAACACCAAATTTGTTCTAGCATAGTACCAATGACTCCATTATTGACCTAATGTTACGGACTGTTCAGTACCGAGCCAACAAAAGGCGGCTGAGATAAAAATAAGCCTTTTCTTACCAGTGAGAACCCGAAACACTTTCCGGTGTAAAGTTGTTACCAGAAAATGATAAAAATATGCACTAGTAGTTTCCTTTTCCGCGGAGATTACTGATGAGGCTGTTATTGTGGAATCGGAACAAAGTGTTTATTTTGAAAAAGAAAAATTGGAAGAGAGAGATGGATTATTGGGGTACTTGAAGATGCTTAGAAAATGTCAAACGATGCATTCATTGTCATTCACAATGATCAAAAAAGGCCCAAAAGGGACGCCAAGGTCAAAATTGAACCCATGAGAAAGGAAAGACCGGTAAAACAGGAAGCTTTCATTAAATATAAACCATCGAACACGACTGTATCGGATAAAATGCGTCGTTGAGTACGACGACAGCACCAACAGRGGTGACAAAACCGACCGAAGCCCCCGAGGTTACCGTAACCTTTCCCAGTACCACACGAAAGACAATAATCAGTACGACACCGAAAATCGAATCAACATAAAGTACCATACAAGAACGGTAACCATAACAAAGGTTGTCACAGCAACCAKCCCAAGGGTCGCCACAACAACCACCCCAAGGGCCGTCAATACAACCACCCCAAAAGTTTTTGGCACAACACCACCAAAAGTTTTTGTCACAACGACGACTCAACAAATAGTTGTCGCTACGACAGCGACGCCAAAATAATGGTTTTAACAACCACTAAGCCCAAAATGGTTGTGACGAAACCGCGACAAAAATTGTTCAGACGACGGTTAAACCAGTAGTGGTTTCGACTACCAATAAACCAAAAATAATAACGACCACAGCGAGTCCAAAAAGCGTCACAACCAACAAAACCAAAAACGAATAAGAACCCCCAAAGTGGCAAAGATTTTCCAGTCCTTTCGATTAAAAATGTAACTATGGTAAGGAAGGCCAAAAATAAAAGTGAGAATGAGTCAATTACAGTYCCGGTAAGAAAAAAGGAGAAAAAATTGAAGGCTAATGCAGTGAACGATACTGTTCTTGATCAGCTGTATCAAAGTAGGGACGAAATGGAAAATTTGAAAAATGAAAATGAAGTGGAGATGGAAATCGAGGAAGTGGAAAATGGTGAGACAGAGATTGGGTTGGAAATGAGGAAGATGAGAATTGGAATGAAGATGATGAAATGATTGATGAAGAAAATTTTGAAATTTTGAATCTTGACCGAAGAAAAGACACACACAGAAAAAGCGAAGAAAGCTTGGGATTTGGTAAAAAGCGATTCGTAAAAGCGCAGGAGTCGCGTTAACCCTTAAGAAAATTTTGGTGGAAATGAAGGAGCCAAACGAGTTGGAAGCGCCCGGAAAGGAAGGACCTCCTACCCTGGGGGGAACGCGTTGCTTCAGATGTGGCCGCATGGGACATTTTGCTCGCGAGTGCCGAGATGGACGCGGTGGATGGCGCGGAGGACAAGACCACCGAACACGAGGCCGAGGAACGGGCCGCAACCCGACTGGACCATCGACTTCTTCAGCAACGACAACGCCGACGGACACTGCGGATGGAACAACGGATGGAACTGATCGAAACAACGGTTGGAACTGTTCGAAAGAATTTCGGGGCGAAAATTTCCCAGGCCGAGGATGACCATTGGGAGATTACCGTACCACCCCTCCCCTCTCAATTTTCAACCAATAACTGTTCCCGTCTTTTCTAAGGGGCGTTCCGATCAAATTCTCGGGCCCGCCCCCTTCTTAAATGTCCCCCCAACTCACACTTTTGATCAGTCTTACGGAGGCCCTCCTCCCTCCGTTGCCTGTACCGGCCCGAGTCGGGGGAAGGTCTGCCATTGTAACCCCCAAACCCCCGAATAAACATTGTTGGACACTAWTGGGACGGGGATGGCGGTCCTAACAAACAATTCGGATTCAATAACATTTTTTCGAAAAATGTTCATAAAAATTGKAATAAAATTTGAATTTTCTTTTCAAGATCCTTCAAAGAAAATTTTTCCTTTACCCTCAAAATGCATCACATACACTAACTACTACACCTATGCCAAAGGGGGAACTAGCCTGTGACCTTCCGGTTTTCGAAAGCTTGTAACACAGGCTAATGCTTATATTTCGAGACGCAATTTTGCAGACGTGTCTCTWGTGCTCCCTTCTTACCTCTATCAAAATTTGGTGGAGTTTGGATAATTTTGAAAAAATTTGGTCTAAAGAATTTAAAACGTTTTTGACTATAACTCGTGTACCAATGTATTAATCAAAAAAAAGTGTGTTAATGGTTGCATTATTTAGTTTTCTAAGGATGGTGAAAAGTTGGGCGCCGTAAATATCAGAAATAGGGCGCCCAAAATATCAGAAATAGGGCGCCGGAAATATCAGAAATAGGGCGCCCGAAATATCAGAAATAGGGCGCTGGAAATATCAGAAATAGGGCGCCGGAAATATCAGAAATAGGGCGCCCGAAATATCAGAAATAGGGCGCCGTAAATATCAGAAATAGGGCGCCCAAAATATCAGAAATAGGGCGCCGGAAATATCAGAAATAGGGTGCCGGAAATACCAGAAATAGGGCGCTGGAAATATCAGAAATAGGGCGCCGGAAATATCAGAAATAGGGCGCCCGAAATATCAGAAATAGGGCGCCCGAAATATCAGAAATTGGGCGCCAAAAAATTCGGAAAATGGCTACGAATGATTGCACAATAAATTGAGCTCATTAATTGTAGATGGAAATGAAATCGTCTTTTTTCATTTTCTTTTCACTTGCCAACACAATTTCCTTTTGTTTCTCAAGCATGGCGAGGAGGGTGATGATGAAGTCGCGATTCTCCTCCAAATTGAGAAGCAAAATGTCGACAAATTTTTGGTCATATTCAATTAGAGCTTCGTCGCCTTGGCTCCTTAGAAAAAAATCGTTTTTTTTTAAATTTATAAATTTTTATTATAAACAAAATTATAATGTAATTAATAGGGATGGGATTTATAGGCATTTGAACTTATTTTTAGTCCAATCAGTTTCGATGAAATTTGCTCAAAAAATGTGTTGTTTGTTACGTTAAGTTGGTATTTTTCTTTTTTGATTATTTTGAAAATGCATTTTTGCAGATTTTTGCAATAACAAAAATTTTTTTTTTAAATCGATAAAAAGATTTTGTTAGGGTTCGACCAAGTTCGAGCCCGGACCCGAATTAGAACCTTTTTTAGAAAATTCAATTTAGGTTTTCTAGTGCCTGGCAACCGTAGAACCCGAATCTGATTTCCTTTTCGCCCAATTCTGAATTCCGAACCCGAATTCATGCTTAGAACAATTTTGAGACTAAAATTGATTTTTGAACATTTTTGAAAAAATGTTCGAATCCGGATCCGTGGCTCGAATTGGAGATCAGATTCGGATTRAACGTCCTTGTATACCCACCCCTAACAAAAAAAATTTTGTCGACTTTAAAAAAAAATTTGTTTTTTTTTAATTTCGTGATATTTGGCTGATTGGGTGTTTCGTGGCGCAACGATACAAATCCCATCGCTACTAATTAAAATTAGCTAATTAAACTAGAGGTCGCATCTGTCCTTTTTTTTATGATTTGTCCTTTTTTGGGGTATCCCAATCTTTAAAATTTGAAATGTCCTTTTTTTAAAGATTTYTCCTTTATTTGGAGTACACGTCCTTTTTTGTCCTTTATTTGAGATTTCTGGAGCTTTTTGAAGAATTTTGTTTAAATTTTGAATAATCTTAAGACCGATTGCCAAATTTGTTAATTTTGAAGCATTTTTCGTATTCTTTTTTGAATTTTCGCTTAAAAAATGTCCAAAATTTCGTATCAACGTGCCTATATTTTTCTTTTTCGTTTCGGAATTGGTGTTTTTAGGGAACTAAAATTAAAGCTGCAAAAGGTACCTAATTAAAAATCCCATCCCTGGTAACAATATTTGTTCATTTTTATCCAAATTCTATTGTACTMATTTTCAMGATAATTCGAATTTTTGGACCAATTTTCTTAACAAATTGAGTCAATAATTCAAAAATTTCCCCACCATCCCTACTAAAGCAGAATTCGCAAAAAAAATATTGCATTTTTGAAAATCGAAAATRGGCAAAATTTTTGAAAATCCAAAGGAGCAATTTCCAACTCACAAATGTTGAGGAAAATTGTTGGCAGAGAAAAATTTGATTAAAAAAGAACTTTTTATGCCAAAAATAAACATTTTGCTGCATTTTTGTACATTTTGCTGAATGTCCTTTTTTCGGACCCCAAAATCTTTTTTTTGCCCTTGATGTCCTTTTTTTTAAATTTTCAATGCGACCCCTGAATTAAACATACCGCTCCAGTTTACGTTCCAAGTTTGTGCGCTCTTTGTGATAAGTGTGCAGTTTCTTAATTATTAAAATATAAATTTAAAAAAATGTATGTTTAAAAACAAAACCTCCGTTTCATTATTGAAGCTTTCATACAACGCTGAAACCTGATTTGTGGCTGCATCCTGTATTTTATGGTAATTTTATGTTGTTGAACCGGGACCGGTAAAATCTCGGAAATAATTTTACGCTCTATAAAAATGCCCGAGGTTTTTTATGAAATATTTTAAATTCCAGTTTGAGGTCCAGTTACGATTTACACTAGCAAGCTTCATAATTAAATCCATTCATTATTTATTGTAATAAAAGTTTGCTTACCAAAGCTTCACTAATGACCACCTCATTTTTTATCTTCGGATCATTGGAAAGTCGGCGCAATTTGGCCCACAAAAGCAGGTGGTCACTCATTGCATCAACTGTAATTTTTAATAAATTTAAAATTATGTTTTATGGGTATTCCGCTCTTTTTTCCTATTGCAAATTAAATTGCAGTAACAATTTTTTTTCCCAATTAATCAAGCTGGGCTCAATTTTGATTAGAATTAAATGAATTTTTGAAAAGAATTAAATAACATTTTAAAGCGACATTTGTACGAAACTGTATCACGAAAAGCGGTGTTCCATTTTGAAAATTATCGTAAAAAGTTTTTTGATTTTACTTACCGTACAATGGACGTATTTCGTCGATTATTTGTCGTATAAATGCTTTTTCATGTTGCTGTTTAGTTTCAACAATTTTATTTGCAAGTTCATCCAGTTTAATTACAAGGCTGTGCAAGTTTTCTTCCACTACCGTGATCAGCCGCTCGTCCAGCTTTTTTCTGAGATTTTCTATCTAAATAAAAATGGATTAATTCTTTTTCATCATATTAAATTGAATAAAATAATTTATGAAAATAATAATTACACTGATTTTGAGATCTTTTTCGTTCTTATCATCAYATTGTGCCGACTCCAATGTTTTGCTTTTATGATGGAGGTTTCCATTTGCGTCAGCATTTCCAATGAATGTCAAGGCAAAGGAAAACAAAATAAAAAAAATATTGAAAAGTTTGACWATTTTTTTCACCATTTTTTTATCTGAATTTTTATGGTAGTAAATATTTTATTGAATGAATGAATATGTAAAAAAAATGCGATTAGCCCTGAATTTATGTGGCCAAGCTGGCTTTATTGCATCATCATTGCTTAGAAATAAATATTAAAAATTGACCAATATATGACAACTATTTTAGATTTAACTGAATAAAATATGTAAAAACTATTTATGTGGCCAATGTTTAGTGAATATGTATTTTAGCTGCTCATTTCTTTGTTAATATAAATATTGCGTCATTATTGCTTAGTGAAAATTATATTTTAGTAAATCAATATTATTGAATTTAATCCATATTTGCGTTAGCTGTATATTATTTATGTAGTTTAGATTTCATATTATCATGAGATTTTGCYATTAAGTCGGATCAGGATTGGGAAGAAGGGGTTTTACAATAACCAGAATGAATTTGTTACGGTAATGTTTTTGATGCGATCGTTGGAGATTGGCGCTTAGATTTGTCAAATGCAAATAACTTTTTAGGATTTTCATTTAAAAACACTTAAAAATTGATCTAGATCCTAGATCCTAGATTCAACGATTTTTTAGAATATTACTTTACCGTTATTTATCAAGAAATTATTAATATTTTGAACCAGTAGTTCATGAAATCCAGTCCGAAATCCAAGCCCATGCCTTGGAAAAAGCATTAAGTTATGACTGACGGCGCCACCGATGCCGAACTGATCGGTTCCGCTAAAATGTTAACAATTTCAATGTTTTTTAAAATTTACCTGGCGGCCCTATTGACTCTTGCCAAAAATTACTAAATTATAAATGCAGCAAAAAAAAATTAAAACCAATCATTGCATCAAAATGGGCCTGCCTGTAAGCGTTGCCATTATTGCCAACACTGAATTAACATTACCAATCAATACATTAATCGGCCATCTTAAAAATCTGCCAATTTTTCTAATCAAAAATGCCAAAAAAGCTAATTTATTAAAATCGGCCTACGGCAACTATTAATTTGAATATTTTATGCCTGCAAAATATATTTACCGGTTGAGGCAACTCATTTGCAATTATTTTTATTTCAGCACTTAAAATGCTTATAAATTATAAAATATTCAATTTTCAAATTGTTTTTATTTTTACATTGGCACTCATTTCATCCGTCGGCATAACCGGTGTTGAATGTGCTGTTATTTCGGAGAAAAATGTTGTCGATCAAAAAGAAGATAATGTTGGCACTTCCGATGTTGAAAATGCTTCGAAAACAATTTCAAACCGGACAAATGTTCTAGCAAAATACGTTTTTTTGTTAATTGTTTTTTAATTTATACATAATTAGGGATGGCATTTTTAGGCAAAACCTTCTTTTTCCGCATATTGAAAAGAGTAGCTTAACAACTTCCTTTTCGCGTTAAAATTTTACGGTTCGGAATGCTTTTTTGGTGACTATAAATGCGTTTTTGACTTTTTTTCATTTACGATTCTCCTAAATAATTGACTTTTTCTAGACCACATTGAAAAATTGCATTTAAGTCAACTGCAAATCGCGAAATTAATTTATTGTAAGATTTAAAAATTATTTATTAAAATAAAAATGCCTATTTTGTGCAAATTTTGGCATTTTTTTGCCATTTTTAGTGCCTATTTCGCAGGTGCCTATTTCTAAAAATGCCATCCCTATTTATAATAAAGAATTTTTTGTTTCACAATTTTTAAAGGTGTTTAAAGTTTATGTTTAAGTTTAAAGCATTGGAACAACAATTGGAACATCGTTTTGAGGAAATTGTAAAAATTAAATTGCCTCAACAAATTCTGCAAATGGACGATTTGTTGACAGAAATAAATGAAAATAAACATAAACATTTGGATGGACAATTCATTAAGCAACTTGTGGAGAATACGCGACCCTTATTAAGTAAGGTTTGGTCCAATTTTAGGAAGTTTTTTTTCAGATTTTTTAATTGTTTTTTTGGTTTTAAACGGTTCCCAAATTTTTTATTTTTTGCTAAAAAAGGGCACAATTTTTAGATTGGAATTCGAACTCAAAATTCAAAATGAATAAAAATTAGAATTTTTTTTTTGCAGTTTCTCTGGGCTCAAATTTGCTTCTGATTTTGTCCAGACTTCAATTGTTCACTACGAACCCAAAGATTCAAACTGAGGTGACCATCTACGATGAGTTGGTAAGAACAAAACAAAAAAGCGGAAACTCAGCAAAATGAATAAGAAAATGTTTAAAAATAGTTTAACAATAATTGCTCTAAAAGTTTAATCATTTAAATAACCTATTTAAGAGTCAAAATTGATATGAGCAATTTTCTCGAAATAAATTGAAATTATAATTAAAATTTGAAACCCTCTTTTTTCAAGAAAAAGTATAGAAAATAAAGAAAAACAGAATTTTAAAATTTTACTAGTAGAATTCGAATTTTTTTAATGTTAAAATTTAAAAAAAATTTTTACCTCATATTATTGGACTATTTTCAATTTTTTACTAGGAAAATTCGAATAATCCTAATATTCAAAAAATACGCCGGCATTTAATATATATATATATATTAATAGGAAGTTTTATTAATGATCTAAAAGATGATTAAAACAGAATAAAAATAATAATATTGTACAAAATTAGTGCAAAAAATCTCAACAAATTTTTAAGACTACCGTCCAAAACACCGCTTTTGCCAGATGGGACTGTCTAAAGGATCAAATTGAGGTAAATTTTATAAATTATAAAATTTATAATATTTTTATTAAATATGTAATGAGATAAATTAATCATTCAGAATCTGCTTACCTATCAAAACAAACGGGCCAAGCTGCTCCATGAATTACAACGGTTGGCATCAGCAGGGATGTCACGGGAAGCCGGATTTCCGGACATGTTTGGTTCCGGCATGCCGGATTCCGGACATGTTTGGTTCCGGCATGCCGGATTTCGGACATGTTTGGTTCCTGCATGCCGGATTTCGGACATGTTTGGTTCCGGCATGCCGGATTTCGGACATGTTTGGTTCCGGCATGCCGGATTCCGGACTAAGATTTTGAAATTTCCCGGATTCCGGACTTCTTTTTTTGGGATCCGGTTACATCGCTGGTTGGCACATTAAGTTTAAAAATGATAATATTTTTCAAATAAAAATTTTTTTATATTTTTGTAAACAAAAAATTGTTTTAAACAAATTTTAATTTAAGTAGCCAAGGTGATGATGCCATTGTGGAATTTGATCAAAAGTTTGTCGATGAATTGTCCAACAATTTGGAGGAGCAACGCAACTTGAACCTCGTCATGCTCACAATGTTTGAGCGAAATTTGAAGCATTTGTTGGCATATTCGAAGAATCCAAACCAGGACCAATACCAACAGCGTTCCATGAACATATACTTCTGATAGAGAGAGAGAGAGAGAGATTCCCGATTCGTCGGAAGCACGAAGTTCAAGCAGTACCAGCACCCAACTTTTTTTGTTTGATGGCATTTTCCATTTCTTCTTTAGACGCATATAATACACCAACGTCTTGTATGCAACCAATTTTACATAAAAAAATGTTTAGACTTTCATTTTTAAAATTATATCCATAAAATTTGCAAAAAAAAATGTCCACATTCCAATCACTTCCATATGAACAGTTTGATCAAGCAGAACACAATGATGGCACCGCATAGAGCGCAAACGATGAACCGGGTTCGTAAACTCGGCTTCTCCTTGACCACGGCACTTTCTGCCAAACATGAGGGAAGCGGTGACGCCGATGCCGCCGGACATTTTTGTTGATTTTGGCCTAATAAATAAATTTTGATGAATTTGAGCCCTGGACTGATTTGTCCCTTTCAATGGAGACTCAGTTGTCTCTTTTTTATTGGAAATAAACTGATTTTTTAGATAGAGTGAAATTTGTTGTCTATGCACTTTGCGGTAGACCCCCTCAAAAAATATTTTTTAAATTTTTTTAAATTAAATTTAATATTATTTTTACATACTTATGGTTGTAGTTATTGACTGATGAAGCATTTGTGACTTTAGCAGAACTGTACATTTTTTGGACGAAGCAGGAAGTGATGAAGAGGAGGTCGAACAACAGTTCTAAAAACCGGACATTAAAAATTAAATTTTTAAAAAACAAAAAATCGTTTTTTTTGGCTTAGTTCTCTGCCTTTTTCTTCGTTTCAGCATCTTCCTCCTCAATAACTACCAATTTGTGCATCGAATTACGGCGGCTAAAATTTTATTATTTTTTTGAATTTTCAAAAATTTTACAAAAAATATTTACACAGAAATAAATTCTTCTTTTGGGATGTTGCTGAAGTTGTCTGGTTGGTTGGCGACCATTTTTTCAATCGCAAAAGCTTTGAAAAGTGCAAATTTATTTTACCAATTTAAAAATTTAGGAAGCCTGGGGCCTAGATTGTTACAAAATTTGGGACCCAAATCTTTGGTCGAATTTTGTTTTTTTGCCTAGAATTTACCAACCAAATTTTGGGACCCGAATTTTTGGTCGAATTTTGGTATTTGGTCAATTTTGGGGTTTTGCTTAGAATTTCTAACCAAATTTTGGGACCCGAATTTTAGTCCAATTTTTGGGAAACACGGGAACTGCTTTTTCAAACAAAAACAATTTTTTTTGCTATATAAAATAATTTGATTTAAAATATAATGACAAAAAATGGTGCACGGGGGGGAGGGGGAGAATTATGAAAAAATAAAATTTAAAAAGAGTTTTGGGACATGGTGGGAATATTCTTTTTTTTTTAATTTGGGCATCAATCAATCACATGCGGTGTTGTTTATTAATGTTTTCGATTAGAAATGAATCAATCACACAGTTTTGTTCAACGGTCGTTCTCGACAATTTGTTATCGTCACCGGTTCGCTCTCGCCGGCTCCTCTGATAAAATGTGCACAATTTCTGTTACAAATATTTGTGAGAATTGATTTCTTTTGGACGGTTTTTATGGGCCACAAAATACCGTTTTTGCCCAATTTATTAACCAAAAAATTTTTAAAAATAGCAAAAATATTTAATGTATTTTCAACAAAGCCAAAATGCGCCGAAAATGGCACTTTTTTAATACTAATTCGCTTAAAAGATAAAATGGTCTTCCTTTAATGTCAATTAAGTAGGTTAAGGCTTTTTTTGCATACACTTTTAGTTAGGGTAGGACGGGACCGGGACTTTTGGAAAAACCGGGACCGGGACTAAATTTGGTCCCGGTCAAAAAAACCGGGACTACTGGACAAAAACAAGAAAAAAAAATGATTGGTAAAAAACCGGGACCATTATAAGGGGATTTTAAAGACCACAATTTCAGTACCAAAATGGAAAAAAATGACCATTTCAGTACTGGTCCCGGTCCTACTTTTAGTATTTGTTTATTAAAAAATTGCTGAAACCATTTTCCATTAGAGGACCGTATGTCCGTGGAACCTTTTGTCCGTCCGACTTTTTGAACGGGGACACCTTTTGACCGTAGGGCCTTTGTTGTTTTTTTAATTTTTGTAGCCATTTTAAGCACAGATTTTGGGATTTTTGCTTTAAAAAGTATTTGGCATTTTGTATATGTTAAATGAAAAATCGCAAAATGTGAGACAAAGTAAATTTAAATTTCAAATAATTCGAAATGCTGGCAACACTGCCTTCTCCACATCGCTGAAGCACGCATCCAAACATTCATTTTCCGATTCAAACGCGCTTTCGTTCACATCAGGGCAGACCGCATACCGGTAGGGACGACAAAATTGATCATCTTTCTGAAAGCGATCGGTTAGTGATCGGACAATTCCGGACACAAATTCGAGGCCGGGATTATAAGTTAAATTCCGGGGATTTTCCTAGTACCGGTAAAAAAACTCAGCTGAAAAATTCAAAAACAAATACTATTTAATTCATCGAAAGCCCGAATTATAACATTTTAAGGAGAATTAAAGAATGAAATAAATTTCATATATTTTTTATTGTTGTTTATATTTTAAACCAATTAAAGATTTTTTTGTAAAATATAGGAAAGCCTAATTGTTTAAATTTAATAATCCAGATACACTAAAATGCTAAGATAAAACTCTATAATTACGTCAAATTTGTTTTCAAGAATTTATCTATTCATGTTAAGTTTGTACATATTTTTGAGTTAATTTTGCTAAAATTCGTTTTTTTTTTACCTTTCTATACCACCGTATTAGCGAACTTGTTGGCTTTGTTCCATGTGGACATGTCGATCTGACGATCTTGCAACAGTTTGAATTCTGATAACCACCTTTTTAAAAATAATAATAAACATTAATTAGGTAAATAAATGATTTTTTTCTATATATAAATTGCAAAAAAAAAGTGTACTTCGAAGGTTAAAATCTGAAAAAGATATTTTAAAATTGAAAATGTTAAAAAACTATTTATTAACAATTACAAAATCGTAAAAATGAAAGACTACTAAACCGCAAATCGTTAGTTGAGGTATATTTTAATGCTTAAAAATCATAAATTTTTTTGCAAAAAATTATATTGAAACGGGCACATTTTTATGCCATAATCACAATTTATTTATTTAAAATTTTTGTGATTATGGCATAGAAATAAAATGATTCTCCTCACATTCCAATTGATTTGCGCGTCCGGCATGAATGCCAATGCCGGCCAACTTTTTGCGCTTCATCTGCTGCTGGTCTTGTTTTGTTACATTTAATTGTTTGGAGGTGCCAATTCGTTGAGTTCGTTCTTCATTTGCATCTGCTTCTTCGTCTTCTTCTTGACTTGAAGCCGAGAATCGACTTTGTGCCCTTTTTATGTGCGTGATCGGAGGACCCTTGAGAATTTTTTTATTATAATTAAATAATAAAATAAATTAAAAATTTGAACCGATCATAGACTGACTGAATGAGTGAAGCATAAATTAATTAATTATAAAATTAACGCAATTTTAAACACAAAAATGCTATAAATAAGGAACGGCTGGCTTTATATGCTCCAAAAATAGCCAAAATATGCGTTTTTAACAATTAAAAAATAGAGTTTAAATCCTAGAAAATGCATTTTTGTTAAACAATTTAGCCATAAAGGGTCAAAAACAATGGGACCAACGTAAATCATAGTTTAGAGCTAATTAATCGAAGCATAAAATCTAAAACTAAAACCTAATAACAATTAAAAAATATATAAATAAATAAAAACCCATTATATCAATATTTAAATTCTCAAAAAATAGGTATAATAAACTAATTGATATAAATAATTACCTAAATTGCCAATTTTGAAAGAAAACAACCCCCCAAAATTGTTCCCCCACCTTGGCAAATGGACTTTCGTCACCGCACGCTTTTGGCATGCAGCGCTCCACCTCATACAAATGTGGGCAGTTGCTGAGCACAAACTCGCCCGTTCGTCCGTCCTTTGCCGGAAATGGTGGACGCACAACGTCGCGGTTGCGAAAGCGTTGCGCAAACTCGCAGCTGCCCTCACAATCACTAAAATAATTAGACAAAAATAAATAAAAAATTGCCGAAAACTAATTATTTTAGTTTTTAAATAAAATTCTTGGGGTACTTTTCGGTTATGCGCCCGCAGATTCAAATTTTTTTAAAAAGGCAACAAAAGGGCGCTGAGATTAAATATGGGGTTTTCAAGGGTGCTGATCACAAATCTGACATTATTTTTAAGATCTGATAACATCTAAATTTTGAAAATCTATGATTTTTGACTTTTTTCACCATTAATCACCGAAAACCGCTTTAGGCCTAAGCCACCCGGGCTTGGAGTTTGTTAGGCTTAGGCCTAATTTGTAAGCCACCCTGGCTCGAGAAGCCTAACGAACCCCAAGGCAGAGTGGCTTAAGCCTAAACCTAACGAACTTTATAGATTTTTAAAATCTTAGATGTTGTCAGATCTTTAAAATATGGTCAGATTCGTGATGAGCACCTGCAGAATGTTGCGACATTTGAATGCGATTATTTATCCAATCCATCTCTGAATTACTTAATTTAAAGCAAATTCTAAGAAAATAAAATCCAGAATGCCTGCCAGTTAGTTGTTACACTACCGACACCCGGGGGATCGATCTCCCCCGAAGGCAGGGACGAATCCGGGGGGCAGATAAAAAATATTTGAAAATTTGGTTTGGGTCAATCTGGGCCATTCTGCAAAATTTAGTCTTCAAAGAAACAAAGTATTAAAAATTGCATAACTAAAATTAAACAAAAAGCGGAAAAACATTTTTTGTTATTGAGACAACTTTATTCCGCGAGATTGCCGAATTTCCACGATTTTTGCGTTGTTAAATTAGAATTTTTCTTTAATTCATCCAAAATCCTCCTTTTTTTTGGTACCTATACAATAAACGAAACTTTTGATTTTTAGCGATTTAAATTATTACAATTTTTTGTTGTTATGAAATAGAAATTTTATATTTAAATAACACTAAAGTTCTCACCTCCAACCTTTCCATCGACTTACAACACACTCTAAAATATGAAAATTTGTTAATTAATAATTAATAAATAATAAGAGTAAATGTCCATATAATATTAAAATTTATGTTTTCAAAAAACAAAATATTTTTAACTTAATTGCTGCTACAAAGCTTACTTGTTCCCGTCACAAAATTAAATCTAGTAATTAGAAGCTGGAGCAGTACGGTTAACAACATTTTCATTTGGTAACAATTTGTGCGTGAAAATAATTTCATTTTTTAACTAAAAAAAAATAATTCATTTTTAATTTCTGTAATAATTAGAATTTGGCATGAGCAAATTTATTTGGGGCAAAGTCATTTTGTTGGGAATTTATTTAAAAATTGAATAAATTAATTGTCTTTTCTGGCCAAGATAAAAAACGGTATGTTTCGGCAGACGGGAAATTACAAAATTCCCCAAAGAATTCCAGAATTTCCTGTGGAATTTGGAAAAAATTCCAAAATTCCCCAAGGTATTCCGGTTATTTTCCGATTTTCAAAATTTCCAATAACATCAAACAGAAGTATTTATGGGCAAATAAGTGCAAAATTTAAAATCTTTATGTTGATTAAAAAGTTTTTTATTTTCAACAACAATGCGAATTTAAAAATCCTATTAACGTGAGTTTTTTAAGATGAAAAATAAAATAAAATGCACAAATTCTGAACCCGGTTGTTGATTATAACTAGAGACCGGATCGGTATGCACCAAAAATGGTCAAAATATTCGCATTATATGCATCAAAAAAAGGGCAAAATATGCACCAAACTATGCCAAAAATGGCTAAATATGTATCAATATGTCACCGAAAATGGTATTTTTAGTGCAATAATTCTTAATACAAATTTTGAATACATATATACCAGGGATGTGTATCGTATCGTATCGTAATCCTAAATATCGTAATTTTGGCCATTCTCGTGTATCGTAAAAATTATTCGTATCGTATTTTGGTGTATCGTAAATATCGTATATTTGTGTATCGTATTCTTGAGGAGACGATATCGACATCCCTGATATATACAATCATTCATTTTTTACAAAAACAAAAAAAAACACAAAAATTAAATACGGTCAGCATTATTGCCCAAGAATGGAAGCATTTGCATCTTATTTATAAATGATTTATTGGGGGGGGGGGCGGATGATTGATTGAATGTTTAAATGAATTAGAAGAATGGCGGCGATGTGCACCCATTACGCACACGCAAATGTGACGGATTGGGGATGTTCCGTGGCGCCCGCCGCACGCAAATTAATCATTTGGTGCGCAAAACAAAACCCCCAAAAAAAATTAGATGGATTAAATAATTGTCAAAAAAAATTTGTTTGATGCTAATTCGGTATGGAACCCGCCCGCAAAAATTTCTTTGGTGTGCTAATTATGTTGACAGATGGGAGGATAAAAAAATTATAAAAAGCGCACCAAATTTGGCTCAAAAAGATTTTCAAAAGATTTAAGGTGCAAAAATATTACCAAAAACATTTTGGAAGTTTTAAAATAATAAATTATGAGTTAAGTAAACAACATTTTTGCTTCATTAAGTGTTCTATTATGAGGGTAATTAGTGAATTTCGATTAAGGTTCCTTCCCGAATTTTTTTTTGCGGCTATTCCCCGGCATTCCCCCTCCGGGAAGGAACAAGGATGAATTCTAATTTTAATGCAAAACGAAAAAGTTTTTGAATTCCAATTTTTGAACAGCTAAAACAAAAACAAACAATTTTTTCAGGATGAAAATCATCTGCCACTAAATAATACATAAATGAAGAAAATTAAAGAATTTTTGGACGATTCTTTGTGTGTGCGCACATTTTTGTCTTCGCACCAATAATATATCCGAACTGACTAAACTACCTAATTCAATTATTGATTTCGTCAACCCACTTTTTGTTGGACAAAAA
>MEIZ01000009.1:25495-38783 GCA_001723225.1 Globodera ellingtonae | reverse complement strand
TTTTCAAAAAAAGTTTAATTTTTAAGGGGTGTATTTTTGGTTTTCATTGGTTTTTTAGGAAAATTATCGCGAAACAGCTTAACCACTGAGCTATGTAGGTATTAGGAAGGGGCGTTTGCAAAAGATATTAAATTAAGGATTTTTAAATTTGGTGTGGCATTGTGTTCAAAATCGGCACAAAATTGTCATTTTGTTTTGCAAAAACTTTGGGTAACACTTTCGAAAAGTTCTGATTTTTTCCTTAAAATTTCGGAAGTCGGAACTCGGAATTCCGAGCCGAAAAATGTCGGAATTCCGGCCATCCCTGTTGTGGGCGGTCTATTTCGTAAAAACTGAATGTGGGAATTGGAAAAAGGGGACCTTTTAAAAAACGGGAAGCGGTATATGGAAAGCCCAAAGATAAAACAGCTTTAATTACACAAAATATCCCAATTAAATTAAGTTAAACAGAGGTCCATATAAATTCAGGGACGAAAGCAGCAAAATTATTCTGGCAATTGAGGGGGTAAAACGATCGAATTGAGCGTGAAAATTATGGACACCGTTCACAGTGTTATTTATTTAAGGGACCATTCCTTAAAGACAATGTGCCGATTAAAACGATCTCTGGTTTGGTCAGCTGCGCTTAACCTGTTACTGAAACCGCAATTCAACTTCGACAGCAAATGTTAGTAAACATTCTGGCGGCACTGTGTAGGGAACGGAACGGACTTTTTCAGTTTTTACTAGGGACCGGACTCCGCCCGGACCGAATCCGGGTCCGGAATCCGGGTTTTTGACCCTTCCGGATTCGGATTTATCCGGAAAAATCCATCCGGTAAATTTTAAAAATTGAAAATGCGGTTCCAGATCCGGAAATTTGATTTCACCGGTCCCTAGTTTTTACCTAATGATATGCCCAAAAATGGTATTTTCTCCGAAAATTTATTAATCTTAAGCGACTTTTGGCTTTGGTAGAAAAAGGAAAAAATGTAAAAGTTGTTTTTGAAAATTTAAAATTCTCAAGCAAGAACAATCGAAAGCATTTTGGTAAATAAATGCCGAGACATTAAAAAGTACGGTTATTTTTTCGTGGAACCGGCGCCGAGGCGGAGGTTAAGAGGAGCCTTGAATTACGCAAATATTTTTACTTTATTTTGTTATTTACCAATATTATTTAACTCCATAATTATATTTTTCTGCGAATTTGAATGTCAGAAACAACGCTCTGCACAAATGAGACCGAAATCGGAATTTTCTCAAATATTTATTTTTGGTGAAACTTATACATGCTTAATATATTCTTTTTTTGACTGTACATTATAATACAATTTTATTTAAAAACATAAACGTATAATAATATATACATTAATGGATTTACGACGATTTTGGATTTTTCAGATAAATCTTTGGCGCATGAATAAATGCACATTTTCTTTGTTTCCATTTTTTATTTCTTGTCATATGTCTGGGGAAATATGGACATGTGCTAAAGGGCAGAAATATTCCCATTTAAGGGCTGAAATTGGCAAATATTTTCACATTAAAACAATTCAAATTGAATTGCCTCCATTAATTAAATCTTATGCCGCCATTATTTCTGAATGTATTCATTCATTAATTTTACCATATTTTGGAATTTAAATAATTCATTAATTTTATTAATTCGAAAAAGTCGAAACCCCAAAAATTGACAACATTTTAAGGAAAAATGCAATTTTTTATCCAATTCTTTGTGCTTCTCATTTTGGTTGTGGCTTTGTGTTTCGGCTGCGGTGGCGGTGATGGACCCAAAAGTCCAAAGAGTCCCAAAAGCCCAAAGCAACCCAAAAGCCAGTATTTTGGGTACATAATTTTTTTTTTTCATCGCAAAACCTTAACATTTTTATTTTGCATTCATTTACAGAAGACCACTGGACACTGGAATCTAAATCAGCTAACAAATGTCTGTTAATTAAATATAATAACAATTTTTTGACAAAAAAGACATTAGCTGCTTTATGAGCTAAATTAATTTGCATTTATTTTGTGTCAAAAGCCTAATGATAATTTCTCAAATAAATTGTTGATTTCTATTTTTATAATAAAAAATTAAAATAATTTTGTAATTAAAGACTAGAAGATCACGCAAAAAGAATCGCGGAGGCTAAAGATGACGTCATTTTGCTGAAGGCATTTTGTTCTAATTTTAATTTATTAAAACCTGTTGGTACTTTTTTCACATGTATTATTTGTTGCAAAATTCGTAGCTGTTTTTTCATATAAAGCGATTTATTTTATTTTATGAATAAAGTTGCTACATATTGAAATCAAAATTTATAATTTAAAAAAGGTAATTAATTTTAAACTGTTAGAAAATTTTTGAAAAAATATAATAATAAAATCAAAGACTTTGCACCTGAGTTCAGTTTATTATGCTTATTTGAGCGATGAAGCGTGTTTTCAAAATTTCGTTTTAATTCGTTGGGGGGTTTTTTGAACACATTAAAAAGGCAAAATGAGAAAAAAATTATTCGCTGTGCCGAGCTTAACTGAAATAGCGGCACAACAAGAACCTCAAAAAATCTCGACCGATATTTACCGAGTTTACGATCGAGAGTCTCAATCGGTTCTTTGCTCTAGTTTTTAGTACCTATTTTGGCACTTTTTTCACCTATTTTAAGTACCTATTAAGGATTTTTTTAAATTTGGGTTGGCATTGTGTTGAAAATCGGCACAAAATTGTCATTTTGTTTTGCAAAAATGTTGCGTAACACTTCCGAAAAGTTCCAGTTTTTCCTTAAAATTTCGGAAGTCGGAATTCTGACCGTCCCTGTTGTGGGTCGTCTCATTTCGTAAAACTGAATGTGGGAATTGTGAAAAAGGGGACCTTTTAAAAAACGGGAAGCGGGATATGGAAAGCCCAAAGATATAAAACATTTTTGAATTTTTTGTTTTCTAAAATTCTTACTCCCTTTGCCTATGGGCCTTGGGAGCAGTTCAACTCGCCGACGCCGACTCGCCGATGGTCAACTCGCCGACGCCGACTCGTCAACGGTCAACTCGCCGGTGGTCGACTCGCCGTATCCATTGAGCATAACTCGCTTCAACCTTAACCGATTTAGAAAGTCTTAACGCCATTCGAAGATCTCGAAGAGTTGAAGTTAACATTAGGTAAAGCTTTGCGTTTGGACAATCCCGATGCTAAGTGAATTTTTACTGCGTTATATGAATCCCAATGACGGAGGAAACAATTTTTAAAATTTTTTAAATTCTTTCCGTGTTTTTTAAAATATTCTTGATGCCAATTCAGATCATTTTTACTCATTTGTTCAGCAAAATTGGGTTATTTAAAACATGTATTTATTACTTTGTTCAAAGCTGAATGATCTCAAGTTTTTTAGTGTCATAAATTGTAGAAAACATTTTTTTATTCCATCTATTACTTTAAAATTTTGAGAATTCAACAAGTTATAGTCAGAAATTTTCACTAAAAATTTTCAAAATTTAAGAAGTGTTAGCTGAATTTCGTTAATTTTGAAGCAATTTTCTTAACAAACATTGCTAAAATCTTCAAAAAAAAATTTTCCGGCGGCCCTATCGGCACCGCCGACTCCTCCCATTCCTAAAAGCTTGTAAAAACACCACCATTTTTTTAACTTTTTGATTTCAAACCCCAACAAAATTTCTATCTCAGGCGCCAATCCCCCCTCCCCTCAAATTTTTTTAGAAAAATTGCTGATAAAATCGCTCAGAAAAGTTAAACTTGGCCACACCGAAACTTTCGAAAAAATTTGGTGATTTCATTATTCTGAGTTGTTGGGCCAAGTCAAACATGACGAGAATTCCAATCAATTTTTTTTTTTCTCAGAAATTACAAAATTCCCCTCACTTTCGAGATTTTTAAAGTGATTTAAAAATAAAATTATATTTTATGCTTGCCTAGTGAAGACATTGCTGGAATTTTTGAAAAATGCTGAATTTTTATGAAAAAAAATTTTATGAACAAATTTCTTCAACCCCGAACCCCGACCCCAAAAAATTTGATTGTCCACGACCCCGACATTGCCAACCCCGACCCCGACTTTTCCGCCCCGAGGGGTCGGGGAGGAACCCTATTTGTAACAATCTCAATTTAAGTTCTGGGAAAAATTTGCGGCAATCATGAAGAATTGAGGTCCCGACTGAAAAAAATGCTAAAACTTTGGTTAAATGCATGTTTTTAGGGTACATATAAACGGAGGGCACGAATCAGAGCTCGGGTTTTGCGAATGTCGACCCCCGAACGCGAATTCGAACATTTTTCAAAGTTTCAAATACAACCTTTTTTTTTTGGTTTGACTAATTTTTTAATCCGCCATATTATTTTTCAAGAACTAAATTGAGATTGTCACAAATCTGACTTTTTATATTAAAAAAAGTTGAGTTGATAGATAAAACAGGAACTAACTATTATCGGCGAGTCGAACCGTCGGCGAGTCGAACCGTCGGTCGGCGAGTCGGCGTCGGCGAGTTGACCATCGGCGAGTCGGCGTCTGATAAATTATATTCTTCCACAAAACAAAACTCAAAACGGCAGAAATGTGGAACCAAAAAGAAGAGAGTCAAGTGCAAAGCACAAAACAAAATATGGGGAATTAAAAAACATGATGACACAATTTTAAATGACAAAATATCCCATTAAATTAATAAAACCGTTCACAGTGTTAAGTGGATGATCCAGGCCGTTGAAGGCATTCCAGTCAATATGCGCAGCAACTGTTATTTAAGGGCACATTCCTTAAATTCTCTGGTTTGGTCAGCCGCTTAACCTGTGTAAGGATTTGAGTGTTCCGCTGGTTGGAAGTGGACAGTTAAAACGCCTATGGCGGGGGCAAAAGATCATCCATAAAGAAGAAGGCAAATGGGGCGACCCGGTGGCTCAGTTGGAAGAGCTGCCCACGGATTGGGTGGAGTGCGTGGGTTCGAGTCCCACCTGGGGTTACCATTTTGCCTATTCTTTACTCCTGTTACTGAAACCGCAATTCAACTTCGGCAGCAAATGTTAGTAAACATTGAGGCGGTAGGTAACGGACTTTTTTAGTTTTTACTCGGGACCGGTGCCGAGGCGGAGGTTAAGAGGAGCCTTGAAATTAGGCAAATATTTTTACTTTATTTTTGTTATTTACCAATATTATTTACTCCATAATTATATCTTTCTGCGCATTTGAATGTCAGAAGCAACGCTCTGCACAAATGAGACCGAAATCGGAATTTTCTTAAATATTTATTTTTGGTGAAACTTATACATGCTTAATATATTCTTTTTCTGACTGTACATTATAATACAATTTTATTTAAAAACATAAAACGTATAATAATATATACATTAATGGATTTTACGATTTTTGAATTGTCAGATAAAAATAATTCAGGCACATGAATAAGTGCACATTTTCTTTGTTTCAATTTTATTTCTTGTCAATTGTCTGGGGAAATATGGACATGTGCTAAAGGGCAGAAATATTCCCATTTAAGGGCTGAAATTGGCAAATATTTTCACATTAAAACAATTCAAATTGAATTGCCTCCATTAATTAAATCTTATGCCGCCATTATTTCTGAATGTATTCATTCATTAATTTTACCATATTTTGGAATTTAAATAATTCATTAATTTTATTAATTCGAAAAAGTCGAAACCCCAAAAATTGACAACATTTTAAGAAAAAAAAATGCAATTTTTTAACCAATTATTTATTCTTCTCATTTTGGCTGTGGCTTTGTGTTCCGGCTGTGGCGGTGATGGAAAAAAAGAAAAGAAACCCGCAAGCTCAAATTCTGATGATGATGGTACTTTTAATGGTACATAATTTTTTTTTTCATCGCAAAAATTTTAACGTTTTCATTCATTTTCAGACCATTGGACCAACGATAACTATAACAAATGTCTGTTTTGAATTTAAATACAATAAAAACAATGACAAAAAAGACATTAGCTGCTTTATGAGCTAAATTAATTTGCATTTATTTTGTGTCAAAAACCTAATAATAATTTCTCAGATTAATTGTTGATTTCTATTTTTATAATAAAAAATTAAATAATTTTGTAATTAAAGACTAGAAGATCACGCAAAAAGAACCGCGGAGGCTAAAGATGACGTCATTTTGCTAAGGCATTTTGTTCAAATTTTCAATTTCTTTTTATATTTAAAAAAAGTTTTTTTTGTCTGTTTTGGACCTTTTTTCACATGTATTATTTGTTGCAATTTGTAGCTGTTTTTTTCATATAAAGCGATTTATTTTATTTTATGAGTAAAATTGCTATTGAAATCAAAATTTATAATTTAAAAAAGGTAAATAATTTTAAAGATGTTAGAAAAATATAATTTTTTAATAAAATCAAAGACTCTTCACCTGAGTTCTGTTTATTATTTTGTTTGAAAAAGATTTTTTATTCGATTGTTCATTTTATTTTGATCAAAGGGCTAGATTATGCTTTCATTTAATGAACGGAATTGAACGATTAAAAAACAATAAATTTATAAAAATGAATTCGATGATACTCATAGTAACCTATCAAACATTTTTTGTATTTAAAAAATTTTATTTTGTGCTGATTGATTGTTGCGATGAAGCGTTATTTAATTTTTTAATATTTTCTTCTTTTTCTATTAAAATCTTTTTTTTTCAATTTTCAAAATTTCGTTTGGAGTTGGGGGAGTTTTTGAACAAATTAAAAAGGTAAAATATGAAAAAAAAATAATGGTTCAACTGCTGAATCATTCTTGATTTGGCATGTCCACAATTTACATAATTTTTGAACATTTGTTTATATTAATTCCAAAATCGGGTGAGTTTTCTCGATCGAAATCTCGATGGGTCCGATCTCAATTCTGCCTTTCACACAATCCGATCGGTATTTATTTGTTGTTATCCAATCCGAAATACATAAATTATTGCAATTAAAAAATTAGTTATTTATAAAAAGTTAAAAGCAATAATAATCGCTTCTTAATAAGATACTAGATTTATGATACAAAAATATTAATTTTCAATTATTTTTACTTAATCAAATTTAGCAAGAAATTGGATCAAAATGACTTGATTTTTTGTTTGAAATTTAGGTTTACCTCGGGGTTTTAACCCTAATTGTAATCTCATACTCTTCGTTAAATTTTTGTTTTCTTTGTGGTGGTGCCATTTAAAGATTTTATCTACAAATAAATTCAAAAACATTAAATTTAAAAAAATGCATAATAAAGGAAGAAATTGGAAATTAAAGAAAGGAATTAATTTTGAAGGTCAGAGAAAAAAAACACTTTTTTATTGAAAGTTTACGTCGAAATTCACGCAACAAATACTTAAATCAGTACAAAATCAGTACGCCGAGCTGAAATCAGTACATTTCTGATAAAAAATAAGTACAGTTACACACTCTGTTATACATTGAGCAGTTTTTTCGCCTTAATTAAATTATAAAAATTGAAAATATTCCATTTTGTCATTTTATTGGCAAACAAAAAAGGCCTAAAATTGGCACCGCAGTCCCAACAGCCCACTCATATTTCCATTTGAGTTACATTGAAATGAAATTTTTAAATTAATGGATGACGACTATCCATCCCTAGCATCATTTAAACTAGGGTTGCTCCCCGTCCCCGAATACCGACTTTTTTTAGTCGGGCTTTCGTCACCGACCCCGACTTTTTTCAATTTTTCGGGGTTTTTGCTGGGAAAACCCCCGAACCCCGTTTGGGTTTTTGCTGGGAAAAACCCCGAACCCCGACTTTTTAGGTCGGGGCTCGGGCAGCAACCGTAATTTAAACAATGCAAAAAAATGAAAATTTTTTGAAATCGTTAAAATTTAAAACTCCCCCAAGGCATTTTCCATTTTTTGCCAACAATTCGATAATTCTTAAATGGATCTGATCCAAATGAGGCCTCCAAGCTATGACGACAGTGAGCTGATTTCGCTGATCCAATTTCACAGCATCGACATAATAGCAAGAAATTATTAAAAATAAAATAATTAATTAAAAATTATATAATCTTTTGAGGTCGGCGCCTTTTCTTCTCTGATTTGTGTTCTCACATTTTTTGTGTTCGTCAGTTCCAAGCAAATGATGTGCCGTAACAAAGTGAACACAAAATTAGTGTCAATTAAAAATTTGGCATTTTAACAAAGCTCCTAATTATTTATTTACAAATATGTACCTATAATGAGTAGGGATGGCATTTATATGCACATAAAAATGAAAAAATATGCACATAAATTTTGAAAATAAGCAGAATTTTAAAAATTTTCATTTTTTGGTGGCAGAAATTTTAGTCGCGTACAAGTCAATTTTTAGGGGTGCATTTTTTGAAAATTTAAAAAAAGTCAATTTTTAGGGGTGTATTTTTTGAATTTTTTTAAAAAGTTAATTTTTAGGGGTGCATTTTTTGAAAATTTTAAAAAAGTCAATTTTTAGGGGCGTTTTTTGAAAATTTTAAAAAAGTCATCCCTAGGGGTGTATTTTTTGTTTTTTTTTGCATTTTTGTTTTTGAAAAATGGCAAAATGCCAAAATATGCACATAAATAGCTTCAAAACAAGTTAAAAACACGTTTTTCGTGCGTTTCAGGCTGTTACCAGTTCAGAAAAAAAAATGCATGTGCATATAAATGCCATCCCTAATAATGAGTGTCGAAAATTTAATTTTCAAAAAATTAATTTGTTGCCAATGTTGTAACACAAAGTTTCTTTTCAAGCTGCTCACTTTGCTTGCTGCAGCTGATCTTTGCACCAGTCTTGGCATTTTTGTGCTCGGCTTGATGCGCAAGGCACTTTATGAGCAAGTCATGGAAACGAGTCGAATCCCGGTGGAGGTATGGGTGAAATTTGTAAAATTATTTGAATGCCAAAATTTTTCAAATAAAAAACATATGGCAATTAGAACATTTTAAATTGTTTTTTTTTGTTAAAATCAAATTAAATACTAGAGCTAGGACTTGAGGCTAACAAAATAAATTTTAAACAAATCTCGGTCGAGCCAAAATTCGGCAATCAAGATGTCATCAAAAAATCTGGAATCTCCAAAAATGTAAAATTTTGTCGATTTAGTTGTCGATCAAGATCTGGGAAAAAATCGAAGATCTCGGTGTGAATCGAGATCTTCGATTGGACCGAATTTCGAAAAAATTTCGGTCCGGGCTATAATAAATAACCAAATATAATATTTAAAACAATGAATAAAATAAAATGTCTTTTCGTGTTTAATTAAAAACACATAATTAAAAAAACTTCGAATTTTATTGCGTTTTTTATGAAAATTTTTCAAAAAATTAGTCTAAAAAATTTTGAAGAAATGCCGAAATAGTGGCAAAAATAAAAAGTATTTTTTACTTGAAATCGGTTTTTGCCCCTATTTTAGGTGGAAAACCCCAAAATAGGTTTTTTAGGACTGAATAGGATCGTTAAAACGACGAAATTTCCGACTAAATGCAGCAAAAATAGGTAAAAACTAAAAATCCCATCCCCGGAAAATAATTATTCTGTTATAACGTTTACCTAACAAAATACACATTGCATTATTCATACATCCAAAAATATTTATTTACTTAACAATCGTGCACCCTGACCCTGACGAAGTTGAAGTGTTTTGGTGCAAAAACAGCTCGAGCACGGATCCCTCATGGATGCCATAAACGGCTAACGTTTGATCAGCTCTAAGCTTGTTTCCCTGATAATACAACGCTTGCGCATCGATCAGAATTCCGGAGGCTTTGATCTTGGCCATGACAGTGCGTACGGTGTCCCGACTTTGCACTTCAAGTTTGACCGAGCCGCTGCTCATCATCGGTTGAACGACAATTTCTTAAAAAAATGAGAAAAAAAATTACAAATTTGGATTTTGAATATTTTCTTTAAAAGAAAGGTGAATTTAAAATTCTGATTTTGAAATTTATTAGATGATTTGATTTTACAAATAATGTGATTTTTTTGTTTTCGTCCACAAAATCAATTTAAAAATAGCTTTGACGGCTATGCTCTGTCTGCATTTATATTGGATTTTTGGCAATCCTGCAGAATGGGTGACTCTAATTTATTTTTTGTTGAAAAAATTTATATCCGGGGGTTTTCGGGGGTGCTCCAATCCTTGATTTTGTCTAAGATTTTTTATCAAGTACTTCAGTAATAGTAAAGCTGGTCCCCGCCCTTTGTCAAAAAATCAAATTTTTTGAAAAATTAATTTAACTTTTTAGCTAACAGATTCGAATTCTGCGCATCAGAAAACCTCGGAAACGACCTTTTTCAATATTTATTGTAAAATTTAGAAGAAAAAAAAATCGATTTTTTGACAAATTCGAACTCGGGTCCGGGGTTTGAAATCGGGCGAAATGGAGGTCAGATTCGGATTTTACGTCCCAGGAAAGCCCTAGATTTTTCTAACGACTTTATAAAATGTTTTTATTTAAAACAAAAAATTAAGGACACCCATTCTGCAGGATTACCAGATTTTTAATCTAAATACATAAAGAAATGAAAAATGATTTATTTTTTTACAAATAATATTCACAAATTTCAAGCAATCCGAATACCATAACACCTACTTAGCTATGAGCATCCCTGGTTTAGAAAAGCATATACCTCTACCTATAATAAACCGGGCCACCAAATTCGTTAAAATCTAATTTAAAATTATTTGGCCAACCAAAAGTGGATGATTGGAGCTGACTGGGCCCTAACTTGATCAGTTCCAGTGTGGATCCGTTGTTGATGTTGTAGTGAAACAGCGTCAGATTCTTGTTTAGCTCTATTCCGTTGAACAACAACTGTTGCTCAATGATCGGAATGTTGTGCTCCAACGCATGGACCTTCTGCATAACATTGTGAACAGTGTCGGAAATTTGCATGTCCATTTTGAACATCTTGTTGTGTTCAGTTTTCACATAAATTTGGATTTCTTCCTGCTGAGTGCGTAAGGCCATGCCGAGCGTGGATTCATTTTGAATGTTGTAGTCGCACAGTTTTTGCCCGTCTTCAAGCTGTACAAACAACTTTTGTTGATCGATCGGAATGCCCTCCGTTTGCTGAATCATCTTTTTCACATTGTCTACACTTTCTGTTCTGTCGACCTCTAAACTGATCATTTTGCCGGACATTATTTGCACAAAAATTTGCATTCCATTTCCACCAGAAATGAGTGCCAAAAAATAAATCGCGATCAGAAACAGCACAATGATGAGCTTCATTGGGTTTTTCTCTTTAAAAAAAAGAATTTAATTTAATATTTGAGTTAAATAGATTGTTTGCAAAATTTATAACAAAATAAATCTGGCCCAAATTATTGCAATAACCAATTTTTATTGAATTATAATTATTATCAAAATGTTATGTTTTAGCAACATTATGTTAATATGCATTTGAATATTAGCTAGCTAGCTTTCAATTTATGGATTATTCGCATTTATCGACTTTTGTACATAAATTAAGGAATTATAAGATGTAAAACATGTGCTTTCCCCAAATGTTCTCATTTGTGCTTTTTGTCTAAACAAAAACTAAACTATTTCTAATTTTAAAAAATGTTTTTGTACGGTTGAGTTGAATTAAAAGGTTATATATAATTTTTCAATAAATTTGTGTTTATTTTAATTCTTTTTAAAATTATATTCTATGCTTAGCTTTTAATTTTTTTAATTTAAGATACTATTTAAAATTTTGGCATAATACGAAATTTTTCATTTTAACAGACTGCTTGGACTTGCGCATGGAAGCCGTTCGTGTACCTGCGCTTGATTGGCGCCTTGATCCCGCCATGTGTGGTGCTGTGGATCAGCATTGAGCGCTTTTTGGCTGTTTTTGCATCTGCCACTTATCGGAAAAACATTTCGCCAAAGTTTTTTTAGAATTATTTTTATATTAAAAATTGGCGAAAACCCTTCACAAAGGAATGAATCCTATGATTAATGCCTGATCAATGTTCAGTATACGTAGTGATTGATCTTTGGTTTGGATCAGAACCTTTGCCTAAAAATGATTGATCAACTAAATCCAAATTTGTATAATAACATTAGATCAAAAGATCACCACTCACTCTACTGATCAGGAAATGATAGATAATCCGCCACATAAATTTAAAATTTTTTGATTTTATCAAAATACAAAATGCCCTCTTTCAAGTTCACATATTCCGCTTATTGCCATTCTGAGCTACGCCGTTGTGGCAGTGATCATTGCCTACACATTGTCATGGTACCATCGAACGATTCCGGTCGATGCGTACTGTGGGAGAAAGGCATGAAAAACAAAATAAATAAATACATTATTTATATTTTTCAAAAATTTTGTTCACAAGAAAAAAAAAATAATTTTTATTTTTCAAAAATTTTGCAGAATGCTTTCACAAGAAAAAACTAAATAAATACATTATTTTTATTTTTCAAAAATTTTCAGAATGCTTTCACAAGAAAAAACTAAATAAATACATTATTTTTATTTTTCAAAAATTTTCAGAATGCTTTCACAAGAAAAAAAAAAAAAATTTTTATTTTTCAAAAATTTTGCAGAATGCTTGCACAAGAAAAAAATAAATAATTACATTATTTTTATTTTTCAAAAATTTTGCAGAATGCTTTCACAAGAAAAAACTAAATAAATACATTATTTTTATTTTTCAAAAATTTTCAGAATGCTTGCACAAGAAAAAAATAAATAATTACATTATTTTTATTTTTCAAAGATTTTCAGAATGCTTTCACAAGAAATTACACGACCTTTGTTTATCTGGCTGACTTCTTTGGTTTCTTCATTGCGTAAGCTTTTTGTTGAACTCACTTTATCCGTAAATTATGTTTTTTTTAATCGATAATTTTGAAAATATTTAAATTGCTAAAAATATGTTTTTCTTAGAATTGATTGTTCAATAAAGTTTCCAAATTTTTGCCAGACTGGTCATCAATTGTGTGACGTTGTGCGGCCTTGGACGTCTGTATACGCAACGTGAACATCGTTTTGAGGTTAATAAATAATCAAAATAAATCAAATAATTAACAACAAAAAAACTTATAAAATATTTTAAATATATTTTAAATTTTATAATTAATATAAATTAATTATTTTGAATTTCTTCTCTTTAATTTATTTACACTAGCGGTTTAGGTGCGCCTAACGGCGCACCCAACCGCTAGAAGAACGGATATGTTATGAACAGATTTGATTGAAATACTTCAATTCCCTTTTGGCACTGTTCCCTTTTGGCACTTTTCCCGCTTGGCATTTTCCTCCGTGGCATTTCACCTTTTGGCACTTTTCCATTTTGACATTTTCCCTTTTGGCACTGTTCCCTCTTGACATTTCTCCTTTTG
>MEIZ01000009.1:0-19766 GCA_001723225.1 Globodera ellingtonae | reverse complement strand
CGGTTAACGGATTTTGGCGGTTCCGGATTTCTGGGTTTGGGAAGGTTCCGGTTTACGGGATTTAGCATCCGGGTTTTGGCGATTCCGGTTTCCGGGTTTTAGTGCCCGGAACCGGGACATCACTAGTCGAAGGATTAAGGAAAACATGACTTCTACCGCAATTGTTCGGTTGAAACAGTAAGAGCTCCAGAGTGGATTCCTGCTTGATGCCGTAATCGTCCAACGATTGATCATCCCGCAACTGTTTTCCCTCAAATAAAAGCATTTGGTCGATCACCCGGATGCCCTCCTTGGCCTCGATTTTCTTCATAACATAATGAATGCTGTTCCAACCTTGCACCTCCAAACTGATGCATTTACCCGTCCATGTTTTGACAAAAATGTCTAAAAAAAATTAACAACAACTACCTTTTAACTCAAAAAATTTTCTATATGAAGGAACCTTTTATAAACTATTTTCAATATAAGATAAAAAATGTTACTAAATATGTTTTTGTTTTTAATTAAGTAATTTTGTTACATGAAATTTCATACGAACAATATAACCATACTTTTTAATGTCTCGGATTTTATTTACCAAAATGCTTTCGAATGTTCTAAAAAATGCTTGAGAATTTCAAATTTTCAAAAACAACTTTTCCTTTTTCTCCCAAAGCCTAAAAGTCGCTTAAAATTAAGAAATTTTCGGAGAAATGCATTTTTGGGCATATCGTTAGGTAAAAACTAGGGACCGGTGAAATCAAATTTCCGGATCTGGAACCGGATTTTCAATTTTGAAAATTTACCGGAGAGATTTTTCCGGATAAATCCGAATCCGGAAGGGTCAAAACCCCGGATTCCGGACCCGGATCCAGTCCGGGCGGAGTCCGGTCCCGAGTAAAAACTAAAAAAGTTCGTTCCCTACCGCCTGAATGTTTACTAACATTTGCTGTCGAAGTTGAATTGCGGCTTCAGTAACAGGTTAAGCGGCTGACCAAACCAGAGATCGTTAATCGGCAAATTGTCTTTAAGGAATGTTCCCTTAAATCCCACTTTCTGCGCATTGACTGGAATGCCTTCAACAGCCTGGATCATCCACTTAACACTGTGAACGGTGTCCGTAATTGTTTTCACGCCCAATTCGATCGTTTTACCCCCTTCGATTGCCAGGGAAATTTTGCTTTCATTACTTAATTGAATTTATATTAAATGCCCTCTGTTTTTTGAGTTACTAAGTTAATTTTTCTTTTTTAGTAAGGCTTGTTGTTCATGACAAGAACGTTTTTCTACAATTTTTGAAAAATTAAACGTATTTTATCGATTCCTGTCAAGCTGAGTACGAATTCGAAAAAAGTTCGCGCGCCGGGAGTCTCTATGAAGAAAGTTAGGTATGCGCCACCAAAAGTTGGCCAAAAAAGGTAACATTGTGTTTTTGAGTTTGTTTTGATAATTTATTGAAAATTTTGAGTGCAATTTTAACCAAATTATTCAACTTTTTCTACAAAATGGGACGGCTCACATCCTTGATAGGGGCACTTATGGTGTTGGTCGTTTCCTAAATTCCGCCACATATATTTTATAAAGTAATTTTAGACATTATAACTAGTGTTCGGCAAAATGGCATTTTCCGGGTAACGGTAACGGTAAAACCGGTACCTCTTCTTTGGAAAAAAAGAATTCCTTACCGTTACCGGTTTTTTACCGTTTGTGGCCCAAAACGACCGGTAACGGTAAATCGGTCTACCCCGAGACAGTGTCCTAGCCAGGGTTTCTCCGGCTTACCCGAAACCCGAGAGCTGAAACCCGGTCTTTTTCTCGACCCGGAACAAACCTGGTCCTAGCCCTATCTGCCTTAGATTTCGTGTGGGGGGGGGGATTTTTAGAATTTTTAAGATTTTTGTTTAGAAAATGGACAAAAAATTGCAATTTTGGACTATATTTGAGTCAAACTTGACCCAAAATTTATTTAAGTTGAATGCCAAATTCAAAAATAAGCACCAATATTAGTTTTAAAATTTTTACCGGAAACCGGTAATTTACCGCGGTAAATGATTTGGACCGGTAACGGTAAATCGGTAAATTTACCGATTTTTACCGTTACCGGTTTTTACCGGTTGGGACTGAAAGACGACCGGTAACGGTAAACCGGTAAATTTACCGTCAATAAAGCTCTATATGAATAGAGAAAGCAATACAACAAAGTGGAAGTGGTTTGAAAAGTTTCAAAAAAGTTATGATGTAAAATTGCCAAAAATCTGCTTTTTTCGTGGTTTTCTGATCATAACTTTTTTAAACTTTGATTTGCTGCTTAGTTTAGTTTTACAATCAATCAGCTTTTATGCATCTAGAGTTTTTCAATGGTATAAGGTTTAACTGATTTAGGGCGGAGTGAATAAAGTTATAATGTCTAAAACTACTTCACAAAATATATGCGGCGGAATTTAGGAAACTACCCAGCACGGGCACTTATTAGTCAAAGAATTCGTGCCTTTCTAATAAATGTTGTCACAGGTGTGAAATGTTAGTGGTTATCGCTAGCTAACCTAAAATGAAATCGATAAAATTGACACCTGGGTTGTTGTCACAGGTGTGAAATGTTAGTGGTTATCGCTAGCTAACCTAAAATGAAATCGATAAAATTGACACCTGGGTTGTTGTCACAGGTGTGAAATGTTAGTGGTTATCGCTAGCTACCTAAAATGAAATCGATAAAATTGACACCTGTGTTGTTGTCAAGGTGTGAAATGTTAGTGGTTATCGCTAGCTACCTAAAATGAAATCGATAAAATTGACACCTGGGTTGTTGTCACAGGTGTGAAATGTTAGTGGTTATCGCTAGGTTATCGCTAGGTTATCGCTAGCTCACCTAAAATGAAATCGATAAAATTGACACCTGGGTATTAATGGGCGAATTATCAGATAGAGGACCGCTTCATCGTGCATGTTGTAGTCGGACAAAGTTAAATGTTCATAAAGTTGAATTCCTTTATATAAAAGGCGTTGTTTCGTGGGGCAAAGGCCACCCCTTTTTTCTTGGATTTTCATCTTAACATTTTGAACGGTGTCCGATGCTTGCATTTCCAATTTGATTACACCGGTCAATGTTTTTACGCAAAGTTGCACTTTGGGCCTTGCAGTTGGTGCCATGACCATGCCAAGGGTGGAACCATCCTGGATGTTGTAGTCGCGCAACCTTCGACCGTCCTCAAGCTGTATAAACAGGCGTTGCTGATCGATCGGAATGCCCTCCGTTTGCTGAATCATCGTTTTCACATTGTCCACACTTTCTGTTCGATCGACCTCCAAACTGATCATTTTGCCGGCCAATGATTTCACAAAAATTTGTATTCCAGAGCAACCGGAAAAACAAAATACAGAGCAAATCAAAAACATAATAACATAATTCATTTTGAATTTAATCTGTCTTAAAAATGTTTGAATAAAATTATAAATTCCTATGTAATCTTATAATGTTGTACAATATTAAATTGTTGCTTTTAACTCTCTTGTAATATTTATAATGTGGCAAACATAATATTTATGGCAAAAAAATCATCTTAATAAATGCCAGATTGCAAGCAGCTAATAATTGATTATTGTAGTCTGTCGACGTCGATAGACGCCATCGGGAATTATTTTTAATTAAATGTTTTCCTTACAATGTGTAAAAGATACATGGCTAAAAATCTCGATCAATCCCGAACAATTTCAAAAATCCAAAAAAAATTTAGTCGGGGGATCCCGATCTCGAGTTCCAAATTCAATCCCGCGAGATTCCGGGGAAATCCCGACGGGATTCCGATCCCGTCAATTGAGAACTCTATTTAAATTCTTCAATAAAAAGCGATTTGAAGCTAAAAATGTGACCTTTTTCCCGTTTCGTATTTTTTTCATTTATTTGGTTTCCCCTTTTGGCACTCTTTCCAGTTTGGCTTTATCCGCTTTTTCTTTTGGCATTCTTAGCACTTTTCATGTGCCGAAACTGTCAAATCCCATTCGAAATGTCCGTTAACAACAAAATTGCCAAAATAATTTACAAAATCGAAAAATTATTTTTGTAAAATAATTTTATAATTGATACGAGAAACGCCATTAATTTTGCCATATATGCCACGTAGAAAATGTGTCATTTAAGCTACCTAATTCCACTATTCCCTCACATAAATATTTGCTTAGTTAACGCTGTGTCGTCACCACTGACGCTCAGATTAGAATATTTTTATTAAATTTATTTTTATCGATAATAGCACCTAATAATATTATGAAATTGTAAATAAAACAATTTCACAAGTTGGTGAAAGTTTATTATTTGTTTTTAAAATTTAAAAAAAGTATGGCATAATTAAAAAATTTGGGAACTCATTTTAAAAGCAAACATTTGCAGTTAGCATCAATTTCCACAAATTGTGACGTACAATTGTTTTCGAAATGCTTTTATGTTTTAAAAGAAGTTTTAGTTAAAAATTCAAGATCTTGAATAAATATTTTTATATTTTTCACATCACCCGCATAAATTTTGATAAAAACAACTCTAATGATAATTACCCACTTTTTGCTACACCACTATTTTATAAACGGCATTCATTTTTTGATGGCATTAACAATTTTAAGATCGAAAATTTAACGGGAAAAACTTTTTTATGAGGTTGACAGATGTGGATTGGATTATTTTGTTAATAGCATTGGCGTGATAAATCTGCCAAATTCTGGTAAAGAACCAAATGAGACGGATGTTGAATTGGTGTCGTTTTCTTTAATTAATTAAAAGAAAATCATTTTGATTTTTATTTTAATATTAGAAAAAATTTTATATTTTTATTAGTTTAAAAAAATAAAATAAATAAACTACAAAGGGCTGGCTGGCTGGCTTAAAAACGGGTAAAAAAAAAAAATTTGAAAATGTTGAAGCAGAGAAAATTGCTTTCTGCCTCCTCTCACCTCTGAACACATAAAAGCATTGGGTCGTTAAAACATTTTACTTTTGTTAGCTGTTTGGCATTTGGTCCAACTAAATTATTATTTTGTTTATTTTATGAATTTAATTGCTAATCAATTAACCATTCCTTATTTAATTAATTTAATGCAAAGGCCTAATCAAAATGAATTTTTTTAGACAAGTAAAAATTTCGTAGTTTAAGCCTGAAGGTGTAATTCAATTTTTAGGGCTGAAAACTGGGCCAACCAAATGTTTCTGTGTTGACAAAATTACGCAAAAGAAATTCCCCTGAGAATGAATGGCATAACAATGTTCAAAAATGCATTTTTCAAATTTCCAAATGTTCTTTTTTGAATTATTTAAAATTAAAAATTAAAAAATCCTTAATTTAAATATATTAGATTATAAATGTTGTGAAATTTTATTTCGAAAGAAATTAAATGTATTGATACTTTTTTGTTAAAAAGCAAAAGTTATTTTTTCTTGTCTTTTGATTTTTTAAAAATATTTTTCTTAACAATTTTTGCCAAAATATTTTTGGCAAAATTGCTGTCATTATTTTTGAATTATTGGCATTCCTATTTTCTTATTGAGCCCTAATTATACCCGCAATTTTTGCTTGGCAATTTTTACTTTATCTACGTTTTGGCGAGACAATGAGGCTTAGAATGCGGGTAAGAAACCTATTATGTTTAAGCAATTTTTAAAATTGAAATATTCTACAATTTTTGAATTTTATTTAACTAAAACGATTTTATTCAATTTTTAATACAAATTTGTTTTCACTACCACGACTATTAGGGTATATATACTTCATTTGAAATTTTATTATTAATATTCCAATTTTAAATAAATATTTTTTGCTTTATTTAAATAATATATTATTTGTCCAAGAAATTTGTAGTGAAAGTTTAAAAATATACGATATTGAAAAATAAAAGCTAATTACCTAATGTTCTTAAAAGAAACTTTCAATTTTAAAAATCGAAAGATAAACGAAGGAAATGCGTGCCATTCCAAGATGGAATGTTTTTCAATTACTGCTTTGTCCTACTCCCTTTTCTTGGGTGGAAATGCATAGTTGATTACTTAATTGTTGTCATTCAATAAAATTGACAAGAATTTTTACATTAAAATAATGAGTCAATAAAATGGTCTTATTTTCTTTTTAAAGGAATAATGTCGTCACTTTAAAAACATTTTTTTTTGTGAATTCCAAACTTTACACATTTTAGCATTCCTTTCCAATAGTTTGGACTGCCCAAATTTTCCCACGCTCTCTACGCAAAAAATCTATTCAGAACCTTTTTTTCTCATGAAATAATACTGAAATTCCTGCAAATAAAATTTTCTAATTTTTGTTTTTTTTTATAATTTTAGTTTTTGCTATTTTAACCATTCAGTCAGTTGCATTATTGACTTGGCTATTGATTTTTATATTAATTTAAACAAAATTGAAAAAACAAAAAAGCGCAATTTTTTATAATGAAATTGAAAGCTATTTAATGATCCCTAAAATAAAACGACCAAAATAATTTCGATTGAATGTTATGCTTAAATTTTGTTGAGTCCTCACTTTTAATTCAATTCCAATTAAAATTGGCCCAGATGTCTCCGTCAAAATTTATGACAAAAATTGGGGGGGGGGGTGGAATATACACGTACATATTTTGGATGAAAAATTCCTGGATGAGACGGGCCACTATTTTCCGTTAAAAAATTATTGGAAAATTATTTTATAAAAAATGGCAGCAGAAAATAATAATTTTGTATGTTTTTTTTTGTATAAAAATGAATCAACTTATTTTTACATGTTTTCAGTTCAATAAAGAGCGCCAAATGCGTCTTCGCGCATTCATCAATAGACAATCGAAAAAGGTTTCGTAAAAATTAACATTTTTAGTTTAATAAAAATAAGGAAATAAATGATAATTAAATTATTAACATAAATTTATTTGTGAATACCTTTTTATAATTTCTACAAAATTTTATCAATTTTTTTTATTAACATTTAGTTTAAATTCCTTTGACATTTTTCACATTTTCCAAAGAAAACTAATTAAAATTTAAATTAAAAACTTTAATTTAATTACTTTTTTAGGCCACCTCAGTGGCTGTGCACATTTGCATGATTTTGGGCGTTACACTTTACACTATTTTTGGAGCATTAATTATGCAACGAATTGAGTCAAACCAGCTCCAAAACCATAAGCATCATCCACAGCAGCTGCAGCATTCCGTGGGAAACCGGATGGTGGACACGCAAAAATTTGGCAATTTTTTATTTTTATAAACAGAAAATAAATTAAGACATTGAGAAGCAAATGTAATAATTAATATTCAAAAATTTTTTATTATATTTTATTGTGCTTTCAGTTTGTTAAATAGTTTTAAAAATCAATTTTTAACTATTCCGCTGACGTAAAAGATTTAATAATGATTAAATTGCTAACAAAAATTCAAAATTCAGATGTTCAAAAACACCCTTTACGTCACGCCCGAAGAATTGACCATAAAAATGATTGTCTTGGACCAATTATAAAGGCATTGAATAAAAATATTTGTATTTAAATTATAAATTAAAATTATTTTAGGCTTTACCACACTCTCATTGCAATGACAGCGCTTTACGTCAGTTGGATCATTGTTATCGATTCCTCACTGAACATCAAGTGCAGCGGGAAGAAACACGACATCAGGATGGCAATATTTTTTAAATTAATATTTAAAGCATTTTTTATATAAAAATTGAAAAGCTAATATTGCTTTGATTTTATTTTAAATTAAATTAAATTAATATAAAGCATTTTTATATAAAAATTGAAAAGCTAATATTGCTTTGATTTTTATTTTAAATTAAATTAATATAAAGCATTTTTAAATAACAGAAAAGATTGTTCGCTCATTTCATCAAAATATAAAAAAATAAATTTAAAATTTAATTTAACAAATTAAAATTTCCAGAAAAGCATCCAATTCGTTACGGATGGTCCTTTACGGATTCCGTTCTGTTTTGCTTCACGGTCATTACAACAATTGGTTAAAAATAAAAATTCGTTTATTTTTCATTTTAAATTGCCTTAAGGCTATGGCAACGTGGCACCAAAAACGTTTCTAGGACAAATGTTTTGTATTCTCTATGCTTTGATTGGTATTTTTTTAATAAAATAAAATAAAATTTAAATATAAATATAAAAAATATTTATTTATTTTTGTAGGAATTCCGTTCACTCTGCTCGCAATTGCTGACCTTGGAAAATTTTTGTCTGAAATATTGGAAGGATGGGAAAGAACATGCCGGAGCGCAAAAAAGTTGTTTAATAATATATTTTTAAACCAAAATTATTAAAATAAACGTGGTAGGACATTTGCGCCGCGGACATTTGCGCCGCGGACATTTGCGCCGCGGACATTTGCGCCGCGGACATTTGCGCCGGGACATTTGCGCCGTAGGGATAAACGCGACATGTGCGCCGCGAATTGAAAAAGCATAGGGGGGGGGACCCTATTTTATTTTAAGATTCACTTATTTTTCAAAATTTCCAATCTTAGGCCTAAGCCTAAGCCTAACAAACTCCAACCTAGGGTGGCTTAGGCCTAAGCCTAACAAACCCTTTTTGAGTGATTTTGAGCCTTGGCCCTATGCCCTATACTTTCCGCATTTTTTAATTTTGAGTTAGATTTTTTTCTCGGCGCAAATGTAGAATTTTCCCTGCGGCGCAAATGTCTGTGGCGCAAGTGTCGCGGTGCATTTGTCGCGGCCCAAACGTAGAATTCTTCCCTGCGGCGCAAATGTCCATTTTGGCTTACGGCGCAAATGTCTGCGGCGCAAATGTCCATTTTGGCTTACGGCGCAAATGTCTGCGGCGCAAATGTCTGCGGCGCAAATGTCTGCGGCGCAAATGTCCGCGGCGCAAATGTCTGCCAATCAAAATAAAGACTGAAATTTAAATTTAAATTAAATTTTTATTTAATTTAAACCAATTTAATAAATTTTAACAGAGAAGTTCAACGATTTTGGCGTAATTTTCGTGCACAGCCAAAAAAATTCAGCTTTGTTTCACTGCTCAATGCACAAACCAGTTACATAATAGACCCAAACAACAACAATGCCAGCAGCTTTATGGAACGACTACAAATGTTTCGAGGAAATGTAAGAATTTTTTTTAATAAACATTACCCCCCCCCCCCGGGGGGTTCGGTTCAACGTTTACTGATTTGTGAGCGAAATTTTTAATAGTTGCTTTTTGGTGAAGTAAAGCCGTTGCCCCCCATTTTCAAAAATCAATTTTCAAATCAAACGAATTAATTTGACCTTTCATGAATTTGAAATTTATTTTTATTTTTTAGGGAAAAAATCGGGGCACCCATTCTGTAGAATTATATAAATAGTTTTTTATGTTAAATTGAGTTTTTTACATAAAGCGTGAATGTGATTAGATAATTTACAACGAATAGCTTAAACAATTAAATGATATATATTATTTAAAAATTAAATCTTACATTTATAAAATTTATATTAATTAAGAAATCAAACGCCACAACGCCAATCACCGACAATAATCCGCTCGAAGAAACACTTTTGGACAAAGCGGAAAAGGGCGAACTATGTGCGGACAGAAATTCGAAGATGGTGAATAAAATTAAAGTTTTGAATAAAAAATAATAATAATAATAATGTTATTTTTATTTCTATAATTTTAAAATTTGTTAAGGAAATGGAAGAAGAAGAAGAAAATGCCAATGATGAAGAGATTCATCAGTCATTTGAACGGACTCAAACAATACCGTTGCTGATTATGTTCATTTTTTATGTGTTCACGGGCGCCTTTTTACTCTCGGCCTATGAGCCGGAAATGCATTTTTTTAAGGTAAATTTAATGTTTTAAAAATTAACAACATTTCGAAATTGCATTATTAATATTTTTAAATTATGCAAAAATTATTTTGGAAAGTTTGGATTTTTATAAAGAAAAAATCTTTTTTTAAAAAATGTCATTCTTTTAAATTAAGGCAATATATTTCAATTTTGTCTCTTTGACATCCATTGGGCTGGGCGATGTTGTGCCACAGAGGTGACATTTAAAAAAAATTAAATTATAAATTCTAAAATAAAATTAATCTAACTTGCTAACTATTTAAATGGTTAATTCGTTTAAAAAGAAAACCCTTTTAATTTGATTAATATTAAATTTTGGTACTTTTAGCGAAACTTATATGGCATTTACACTTATGTACATTGCAATTGGGTTGGCATTGACCACAATTGCTGTGGAAATTGCGGCGGATTATTTGAAGAAATTGCATTACTTTGGACGCAAAATTGAAAATGTCGGAAATGTGGCAATTTGGTTTGGCAGCAAACGGTTGGGAATTTTAAAATGGAATTCAAAAAGTCTTTAAATTAATTTTTAAATTAAATTAAATTAAAATTTAGCTTGACAGTGAAACAATTGGTGAAAAATTTGGGCGACCAATTCAATTTGCCCGTTCATCAAATAAAAACGCTTGATTTGGACAATTTTGTGGACAATGCCATTAAAGTAGAGCAGGGCGAATTGGAGACATTGCGAGTATATTTTTTTCTGAAAAATTTATTGTTATTTTTATAACATTTTTTAATTTTGCTAATCCAAAAAATTTTTTTATTTTTTAGGCACCTCCATTTGAACCTCCAAAAGAGGAAGAGTTAGATTATGCCGACGATGAGCCGATTATTGGTAAAATTAAAAAAAAACCAAAATGCCAAAAGTGAAATTTTCAAAAACCAAAATGCCAAAAATGAAATTTAAAAAAAACCAAAATGCCAAAAATGAAATTTAAAAAAAATTAGAATGGGAACCACAGAAGACGCCATCCACTTCAACTGAACATGAGGAACAACCACCTTCCGAGCCCGAACCTGAAGAACCGGAGCCTGAACCAGAGCCTGAACCTCCTGAACCAGGCATTTTTTTTTTAAATATTAATTTTTCTCATTTTCTGTCATCAATTTGAACACAGCCATTTAATAAATTCATGAAAATGCCTAAATGAGTAAATAAAAAATAAGATATATAAATTTTAAATGATTTTTAACAACAACAAAAAAAGAACCTGAACCTGAGCCGGAACCACCGGAACCCGAACCGGAAGAGCCCGAAATTGAGGAATTGGCCATAGATCTTACGGGCATGGATGAACAGTCATTACAAGCTCCAACAAGTAGTGCTTAATTTTTTTGTTAATAATTTTACTTATTAAATTCAATTAATATGATAAAAAAAGTAAGCAAAAAATAAATAAAAATTATATCAATATAATTTATAGTGCATTTATTTAGTTGAACAGTCAACACCTTCTTCTGAACGAAGAAAGTCAAATTACAGTGATGAGGCATGGAGACGGTATTTGGAATACCAAAAAGTAATAAAATGTATATATAAATAACACATAAATTAAATAATAAATTTAGCAATGGAAAAAATTTCGTCACACACAGACAAGCGGCGCTTCTAGGTTTGAAAAAGCAATAATAAAATGAGTGGTAATTTTTTGTTTCAAAAGAATTTTACAATTAAAGTTTATTTTGTTAAACATCTTTAATTTTCAAAAACAACGTTTTTATTTTAATACAAAAAATAACCACAAAACAAATAAAAAATTTTTTTGTTATTGTGAGAAATCAGCTTAAATTTTTTTTTTATAATTAGTATTATTATTTCACAATTTTTTAGTTTTCTTTTTAATACATAAAATATTGGTCAAAAATATTTTTGTTTTCAATTGTTGAGTTTCGTTGTTTCATTCATTCAACTAAAAGTAAATAAATTTCATAAATCCAACTGATTTCACTCTGATAACTTGCTATTCTATTAAATTGGATTACAATTTATTTATTCATATTTTTATTTTATAAAAAAATTAATTTGTTTTTTTTTGGTCAATTTTTAGCATCGCCGATATCGCACACACAACTCCCAAAAGTCCGTCGACCAGCAGTTCAAGAGCAAAATCTGCGATGGACAACAGTGGAAGCAGTAAGGCTTCAACGTCGGCGAGAGGAACTCAAAAATTGTCTTTAGTAAGTTGTTGTTTTTAGAACTTAAACTTAGATAAATTTAAATTTAATTTATTTGAAATTAGACAATTAAAAATTTAAAAAATTCTTTAAGCTTTCTTTTAAGGCGGCTCATCGTGAACAGTCGGCGATTCCATTAAGGCAGAAAAAAACGAGTCGAACATCTACGGAATCCGCCAGTTCTGGCCAGAAAAAGAGCACAAATCGAGGGACACCAAAATGATTTAAAACAATAAAAATGATGGCAAACAAATTTTCTATATTTTTGCACACATTATTGGCCAATTAATATTGCCATTTTGCTTATTTTTTGGCATTATAATGATTAGAGACAATATTTTTAGTCCGCTCTAAAAACTTCGAAAAAAGGTGCTCTGGAGTAAATTTTAAAAATTTATATAAAACATCAAAATGATTTTTTTAGAAATGTCAATCTTTATGGGTGCTTTGGTAGAGAAAAAATAGAAGTACATTTTTTTTATTGCAATTTGCATAACAAAATTGAACAATTTTTATTAAAGATTTCGCACAGAAAAACGTTCAAAATCCGCTTAAAAGTGATTTTAACATTTCTTAATTGCCCGGCCGGAGTCGGGCTGATTCAATTTTGCGGAAATGCAAATTTATGAAAACAAAAAAGCACATCATTTTTTATCATTATCAATAGGGCCCGGATTTATATTGACTATTGATCAAAAAACCCAAAAAGTGCCAAAATATTGAATAAAAAATGTTCAAAAACTGACCAAATTCAGTCAAATTTTGCGTAAAAACCTTCAAAATCGTCATTTTTTTTTATTAATTTTTCTCTCAGAATAAAAATGTACTATTTTTCATTTGTTTTTTGAAGATTTTATAAAAAATATAAATAAAAAAATTTCAAGGAAAATTTCGATCTTTGGGGAGCGGATTTTCAAAAAAAGTCATTTTTAGGGGTGCATTTTTAGTTTGAAAAAAAATTTTGATTTTAAGGGTACATTTTTCGTTGCTGCATTTTACTTAAAAATTTTGGGGAAAAATGCCTGAATATTGAATTTCCTCAAGAATTTTAAAAATTGCATTTTTCTCAAATAAAATATTGATTTATTATGACAAAATGGCGAAATATGGATTTATTCTCAAAAAAGCCAAAATATGGATTTATATGGAATAAAAAGTCGCTCTAATTCTAAAATTTTTCGAAATGAATGCTATTTCCGGGCTTCTCTCATGACCCTATTCGCAAAAAAATAAGTTAAACCTAGGGTAGGACGGGACCGGGACCAGTACTCAAATGTCTTTTCTGGGACTGAAATTTAGTCCCGGTTTTTTCAAGCGCCGTTATAAATGGTCCCGGCTTTTCCCAAAAGTCCCGCCCCTGTCCTACCCTAGTTAAAACATAAAAATCCGGGCCCTAGTTATCAATTATGAGTTCCGCTCGTCGACGATGATGACTGCTCTTCATTCTGTTCTATAATACAAATAAAAATATTTAAATTTAATATCTTTTATTATATATATATTAATTGACTTTTGGAGTCTTCAGATGATTGGTCCTCTTCATTCGTACCTCAAAATTAATTGTAAATTTAATGTAACGTCGTTAAACTTGATGCATAATAAAACATTTATTTTTAAATTAATTTTATTATTTATTAATTAAGATAATTTTTAAATTTTTGTCTACTCCTTTATTAAATGGTCACAAAATTATTATTTGAATCTTTTATTCTTCATTATTAGATAGAGTTGCCGGGACTGGTACTGAAATTTGGCCCTTTTTTGTTGTTTAAACCCCTTTAAAACTCCCATCTTTATTTTAGTCTTCCCGCTGTTGTTGTTTTTTTTTTGACCGGCACTTCTTTTGGTCTCGGTTTTTTGCAAAATGGCATTTCCGGCACTATTCCCTATTATATTTATTATTATTAACCATCAAAATATTTGCTGTATAAGTCAAAGTTGCGGTCCACATGGGAATCACTGCAAGTGAAAGTTTGTCCGTTGATTGTTGCCTTACCACCGGTACCAAAGTCCACACAAAATTCATTTTCAGCCTCCTCCTCCTCAATGACGTCATCAATTTGTTGTGCCTGATTTGTTGCTTCATCCACAAATTGTTTGGTGCCAAATTTAAGCCGTTTGAAGCGAACGCTGACAAAACATTTCAACAATCTTTTCTTCTCTTCCGCTTTTTTCTTTGGACTTTTTAGCAGGTTGGTTAAGCGAAGACGCGTCTGAAAGAATTAAATTGAATTTAAAATTGATAGAACAACAAAACATCCGGTTTATTATTCGATCAAGTCCGGGTCAAAGTTCATGGGGTTGGCAATAAATGTTATTATTTATAAGTAGGGTAGGACGGGACCGGGACCAGTACTGAAATGGTCAATTTTTCCCATTTTGGTACTGAAATTTTGGTCCCGGTTTTTCGAAATTCCTTTAAACTCCTCTTATAATGGTCCCGGCCCGGTCCCGGCCTATCCTACTTATAAGTAGGGTCGAGCCCCGTCCCCGAACCCCGACTTTTTTAGTCGGGGTTTTCGTCCCCGACCCCGACTTTTTTGAATTTTTCGGGGTTTTGGCTGGGAAAGACCCCGAACCCCGACTTTTCTGGTCGGGGACGAAAATCCCGACCCCAACTTTTCCCGCCCCCGAGGGGTCGGGGCTTAACCCTACTTATAAGGTTAGGATTTATAAGTGCATTTGCATATTTAAATTTACAATTTTTGAGACCAATTTTTATTTTGGGGGTTTTAGCACATATAAATCCGATCCCTAGAGATTATAATTGGCTAAGTAAATATGCCACTAATTTGAGTGCCCACTTTTGTTGGTTGATTTTTATAAAATCCAATTATCAGTCCTGTTGTGCATTTGTAAAAGCTGGCCTTCAAATTCATATTCATCGCAATTTTGAAATGGCCTTCGGCGTCAGTAAAAAAATCAATTTTGTCGTCAGTTTGTCTGCAAAAAATTTCCACGACCTAAAGAAAACACATATTTTTACAGCACATTTTTATGAAATAGTTGGCTTTTTACATCTTCAATATTTTGTTTTTTTAAATAATTAAATTTATTATTTGTTTAAATATTCACAATTTCTTTCTAAAAAAATTTTAATCTTTTAGTATATATTACATAAACGACCCCCGCCCAAAATTTAATTTAATTGGCCCAAACCGACAGTCTGACCCGCTACACCCTTTTTGTTTAACAACTCGAGACAAAATCTTGAAAAATCTCAACGAGATTCTCGAGAAATGCGTCTCGAATAAAACTGAATTTTTGAGATTTTTCGAGACCCGAGATTTTTCGAGATCTCGTCTTGACATTTCTCGCTTGAAGCTCAAGTCCGGTCTATAATTTTATTATGTAGCAAAATATCAATAGGTATTTTAATAAAAGTTTTTGACAAAATTCTATAGAAAGGCATTTTATTGTAAATGTTTCTTAAAATGCAAATTTTTTTCCAAACCAAGGATACTTTCCGGTTTCGGCCCGATCATTCATAACTTAATCAGTAGGAAAGCAAATCAAACAAAATCGATATCATTCGGAAGCTGTCAATATGTTGAATCTTTGATCAAGCGAAAGCTTTATCGATTCGTTTTTTCACAAAAAAAGTTATAGCTTAAAACGTGTGAAAATTGCCATTTTTTTAGGCAACATGTTGCGTCGAGTCAAAGTTTTTTGTTGGTTTAAGTCGAATCGCTGAGCTCTTTTTTTATTATAATTATAGCGTCAACAGACAAAGTGCTTTCGAATGTTATGAAGTTTCGTTGATTTGATTAAATAAGCAAAAAGTTATTGTATAACCAAGGCTAAAATTTTTAGGATTTATCCTATTTTTTTGGCATTGGCGACTTTTTTGAACTTTTGTGCCTATTTCGAGTTATTTTTCAAAAAAATTTTCTTAAGAAAAATAAAATAAAATTCAAATTTTTCTTGCCAAGATCACTAATTTTTTGAAAAACTTTCAAATCAAATCCTTCATAGAATTTCGTGCCTTTTTAGGCTCTATTTGCAATTTTCTTGCCTAAAGTAGCAGCCCTGCTGATTGATAATGCACATGTAAAAAAACAATGTTTTAAGCCATTTTTGTTATTTTTACGCACATTTTTTTCAAATTTTGCTTATGAACCCGGGGTTTTGGTCCTATTTTGGCTCTTTTTTCACCTATTTTAGGATCCTATTTCGAAGTTTTTCGATCCTAAATATGTTAGCCTGTCCCGGACCCTAAAAATTGTTCACCATTTCTTTTGCTCCGTCACATAGCACATTGCCCTTGAAATTTACGCATTCATTTTTCACTTCGTTTCCATGAGCCGAATCATCGATAATCGCATCAATCTCAGCATCACCGTAATCGTCATCGGATATACCGTAGGAATATTCATAACTAAAAAGCAGCAGTACTGTAAGAACAGCCAAATAAATCAAAAGAAAATTCATTAATATGTCAATTTGGTTTGTATCTGTAAAAATGAGATGGATAAAAATTTCTGATTTAAATGCCCGGGATTATATGAATTTGCCCAAAGAAAAAGGTCACAATATTTAAATACAAAAAATTTGGTTAAATAACAAAATATTAGTTTAAACTATTTAATGATAAACAGAAAACAACAATTTTTGACATAATATTGAAATATTCGCACTGAAATCACATGAATTCCCACTGTTTACGTATTTGTTTACCGGAACAATTTTTTAATATTGGGTTGGGGGGAGAATTTTAAGAATTATGTCAAAAAAATGGGACGCCTCCTTTTAGTTTGAGCCAATTTGTGGTCACTCAAATTTCCCAAAAAGTGCCCACTGGGAGCTAATCGATTTTTTCAAATCGATCTGACCGTAAGCATTTTAATATGATGACATTGGGGGAGCACTCATAAAACATTATATAAAGAAATTAAATTATTGATATTTTAAATAACGTTTTTCTTGTAATGGCATTTCGTTAACATAAACATAATGCTTGCCGCAGCATTTTTTCGACTTGCAAAAATATATTTTTATTTAAAAAAAATCCGTTTTAAATAGGTTTCAGCCCCGACCCCTCGGGGACGGAAAAAGTCGGGGTCGGTGTTTTCGTCCCCGACCAAAAAAGTCGGGGTTCGTGGTTTTTCCCAGCAAAAACCCCGAAAAATTCAAAAAAGTCGGGGTCGGGGACGAAAACCCCGACTAAAAAAAGTCGGGGTTCGGGGACGGGGCTGAACCCTAGTTTTAAATACGAAATATATGCAATTTTTTCAAAATTCATATCGATAAAACTGAATTGCCATAGCTAAAATCAATAAAAGTAAAAATGGTAAAATTTGCATAATTTATCTTTTGCGATTTTTTAATGTATAATTAATTGTACAGTTTGATCCGAAAAGCCCAAAATTTTGTCACTTTGATGGGGTCGTGCTCAGCTCGATGAGAGAATTAATGGGCATCAAAGGCTAAAAATATAATATATTTTTCAATTAAAATTATCCCGTCCTCGAGAAACTCCCATTAAAAATTGAATTAATTACCCATATGAAAACAGACAATAAATTTATGCAACAAAATAATACATTTGAAAAGCAAAGTTTTCGAACAGACAAAAAGAAAGTGAAAATCAGAACACAATGCCTTTAGCAAACTAACGTCATCTTTAGCCGTCTGTGGCCTGCAAATACATTTTTTATTATTTTTTATTTAACATTCAGAATCAGGAAAAACCCTATCAAGAACTCACACTCTCCGACAATTTTGTTCATCTTAAGCCGGATTGCNTTTTTTATTATTTTTTATTTAACATTCAGAATCAGGAAAAACCCTATCAAGAACTCACACTCTCCGACAATTTTGTTCATCTTAAGCCGGATTGCTTGAAACTGGGTTCTCCTACACGAGGTCCTGCGATCTGCAAATACATTTTTTTATTATTTTTTATTTAACATTCAGAATCAGGAAAAACCCTATCAAGAACTCACCCTCTCAAAAATTTTTTTTGAGCCGGATTTCTCGTAGGAACCCCAACCACCATCATAAGTAAACTTCGATGGCGGAAGTCCACCCGGTCCTTGTAAAACTGGCGGTAGCGGCTTTTCTTTCTTTCCATCATCGCCACCGCAGCCGGAACACAAAGCCACAGCCAAAATCAGAAGAATAAAGAATTGGAGAAAAAATTGCATTTTTCCTAAAATATTGTCAATTTTTTGGATATTTTAACTAATGAATGAATATATTCAGAAAAATGAGATAATTAATAAAGGGTTTGGATTCTTTTAATGTGAAAATATTTGCCAATTTCAGCCCTTAAATGGGAATATTTTTGTTTCCACTCATATGACAAAAGTAAAAATTGAAGCAAAGAAATGTGCAAAAATATTCATACTACAAAAATTTATTAATTTATCTGGCAAGCCAAAATGTACATTAATTTATATATATATATATACTTAGTGGTTTAAATAAAAATGTAGTCAGAAAAACAGAAAAATTATTCATAAAAAATTATTCATTATATGTTTTCAAATGCACAAATAAACAAAAATCATGTGTTTGGCACAAATATTGATTGCGACAAAGTGCCAACCTGGTGAAAATTTTGACGAATATTGTTAAGGAATTGATTAAAACTTCAATAAAATTTGTTTTCACTTCTTTTTTACGCAAACTTCAAATTTTCTGGCGTTTTTTTCGAAAATGGCTAAAAGTCTATCGTTAAAGATGAATTATTTCTCAAAAACAACCAGAAAGCAATGCTTTTTTGTATGCATTTTTTGAGGTTTTAAGCAGGGTAGGACGGGACCGGGACTTTTGGAAGAACCGGGACCGGGACTAAATTTGGTCCCGGTCAAAAAAACCGGGACTAATGGGGCAAAAACAAGAAAAAAAAATGATTGGTAAAAAACCGGGACCATTATAAGAGGATTTTAAAGGAATTTTGAAAAACCGGGACAAAAATGTCTGTACCAAAATGGGGAAAAATTTACCATTTCAATACTGGTCCCGGTCCCGGTCCCGTCCTACCCTACTAGGAACCAGAGCCCGAAGGGCTCTGCGTTAAACAGCCAAGCCGTTTTCAACATAGTATAGTTCGATGACTTTTTTGACCTCACATAATTGGCAAAAACATTCATTCTGTCTCCATTCAAACTAGTGCGAGGTGTGAACAATTTTGTGATAGAAGCTAGGTGGAATTGAAGATAAAAATATAAAATAAAATTTAATTTGTAGAGTAAAAAATAACTATTTTTCTAACTTAAGTATTTTTTAAAATCTCTGCCTTCAAAAATATGAATTGTTTGTGTCAAAAACATTTTTGTCAAAAAATTGGCGACTTGATATAAAATTCTGCTGAATTTTCTACATTTTTGACAACAAGATTGTTGCAATGCTCCTCTTTAAAAAAAGTTCTGAATTTTTTTAAAAAAAAACGATTTCCCTGAAGAAAAAGGTGCATTTTAATAAGTAAAATTGGAAATGATTTTAGAATTTTATAAAATTGTTCCCCCCCCCCATAGAAGTTCATAAGAATGATGAAAAAATGATTTACACAGTCGTGAATAATTATTTTCAACGCTCTCCTAATGACTCGAGTAATTGTGAATTTTTATTTTAATTTTTAATATTCATAAATTTTCATAAATTTTTTTCACTACAATAATAAATGGAATTTATAAAAAAACAGAAGTCTAAAATATCAAATATATATACGAGTTTTTATAAATTGTAGCTAAATTAGGGACCTTGCTTTTTGAACTTTTAAAAATTAGTAAAAATGTGCACATTCTAATACCACCCTTCAAGCTTGAATATAAACTAAAACTTTTA
>MEIZ01000008.1:1065331-1082730 GCA_001723225.1 Globodera ellingtonae | reverse complement strand
CTCTGCCCTCAACCCATGTGCCCTCTCCCCTCCGCACACGTTTGTTGTTTTCCTTCCAATTCCACTCCGGAGAAATGAGGTGGAGGGCGAAACGGGAGAGGCGGTGAGCGGATGGAGGAGGAAGGGAGGAGGACTCTCGCCAAATTTATGAACAAAGGGCAAAGAAGCTGCAAGTGAAATGTTAAGGGGATGAAAAATGCCAATGATGATAATATAGTAATAATAAAGAGGATGAAAAACATTCGGGGAGAACGGAAATGCATGAGGAGCAATCACGCGGCGGTTGCACACACCGATCTACCCGCCAAAGGCGTTCGTTTTTGTTTTTGTAGGACTGGCACAACGCTCTCTCCCCGAAAATATTCAGGCGCCCCACTCACGTCTCGTATCAGCAATGCCATTCTGCTGCTAAAATCCGTCACGGAACCCGTTCCGTCGCCGTTGTCGGTGACAACTGCGGAGGAGGGCATGAAAACAATGGAACCGCTGACTGATGGGGCGGAGGAAGAAGGTCCAAAGTCCACTGCTGCTGCTGCTGACCGTTGCTGACTCAACGAGGCACCAAATTTGTCGACGTCTGTGGCGGAATGCGGTGAATTTTGGTTGGGAATGCAGCAATGTACGACTGAGGTGGGTGAGAGTTGTTGGCTTCGTACGTTGAGAGATGAAGTGCTCGGCCGGGTAACACCTGCGAATGGGGAATTGAATAAAGGGAAACCATTATTGAATGGGACTTTCGTGCACTTATTTATTTTGGGTCAAGCTTAAAACAATGTGTGTCGCCTGATAGCATTCATTTGTATTAAAATCGGCAAACATTTTAGTATTCTTAGCAACAAAAAAAAAAACCAATTTTTCAAAGAAATTAGTCAGGGGAAATGATTCTCTAAATTAAAAAACCACCTGCAGGAGTGAAGTCTTGATGCTGCTGCTGTCTTTGGTGATGGCTGCCAGTGCTGATTATACGATGACTTTTCAGGAAATTTTGAATGCGAGCCGTTCGCGACGATGGACTTTGTGCAGCTAAAAATAGTTTATTATTGTTAATTTTAGGCACCATGGAATGGCGACGCCACATTCAAAAAACATTTTGTAATTCTTCCAAATAAGCGCCGCCAACTTTTAAGCCCTTCATCAGTCTTAATTCTGCCTAATTGGGTTATTTATGCAATACAAGTGTCCCTAAAATACTAGTCGAAAAAAAGAAAATTTTAAAAATACAATACATTCGCTAATTCACCGCTCAATGATATGAAGAGAGAACATTTTTTTGCACATTCGAGGGGGTCAATCGATGATCCCCCTCTCTTTTTTAGCTCTCTGACGCCTTTCTTTTTGTTTCGTATCCAAAAGAGAAGGAAGCAACTGATAAATGAATACCTACTATCAAGGGCGTAGCCATGATTTTTTTCGGGAGGGGGGCGATCCAAAAAGTCGATTTTTAGGGGGGTGTATTTTTGAAAATCAAAAAAGTCGATTCTTAGGTTTGTATTTTTCTGTTTATTGCAATTTTGTTGAGCATTTTTTCCCAAATTGCTGTTTATTGTCCTTTTGTTAAGCATTTTTCCCTGAAAAAGTTGGATATCACTAAAATTTTCAAAAAAATTCTTTTTCGGGGGGGGGGGCCTCGGACGCAAACCTCCAAAACAAACTCTCCCACCGAGTAACCTCTAAAAGGGTATGATGACGAAGAAAACTGATGGAAATAAGTCAAGGTCAACCAATCAATCAATCCACAGTCCGAGCGCGTTTGAAACAATTTGCAAATTTTAATACGGAATTTTGAAGAAAAAAAGCAATTTTCGACAAAATCGACTAGCAAAAAGTTTTGGTTACATAGGATTGAAAGGGCCGGGGGTGAAGACTTGTTCGAATATTTAATGATGTGTTAAAAAATTGTTACTAAAAATTTTTATTTTTTCGGATTTCGACATGAGGAAGGGGCTACTCTATGCCTATCGGCACTGAGAAAGATTTAGACTCATAAAAATAAACACCTATTGATGGGCCTAAAGTACTGGAACAACCTTGATGAATGTCCGGTAGGTCGTTGGCAGCAGCACACAAAAGTGATGGCGGAGCTGAGCAGTCCAAGGACTTGGAGAAGAATATACTCTTGGAATTCGGCATGGCGGTAGACGGCAAATAATGAAAAATCTTAGACAAAATCAATGATTTGACAATCTGATCATATTCTTGATCAGCACCAGGAATGGGCGGAAGTTTTTTAAAAACGGAAAGATTTTTTGGTATTTCTTAAGCTTACCCCAAGCAAATCGGTGCTACACAGATAGGAGTATTGCATATAGAAAAATCAGAATTTTTGAACCGCTTTAAAGAGACTTGTACGGAGTCAAATCAAAAAACGACTTTTTTTATGATACGACCTAGTATTTGATTATTACCATGCGGAGACGGAACAAGTAGTGGGGCGAGACGGAGGGCGGAGGAAGAAGTCTGACGAGCGCCACTAGGGGGCGAGCGCGCGGGGAGCCGCGGAGCGGGTGTGCGCGCGCGAGACCCCCAGTCGGGGCATGCGCGGACTCCTCCAGAGCCCGGAGTCTCGCCCCACCTACTGGCCGCCGTAGTCGAGTGTGCGGCACTTTGGCTGCTATTTTCCACCTTACTGTCTAAATTTTCCCCTATCCGGCTTTGATGTTTAAAAAGTTGTTTTTCCTTAATTTTCAAAAAATTCAACCGATCAAAAAACAGCTTTAAATTTTAATTTTTAGTTTCTATTGACGAATTCGTAATCAGCGTTTTTTTCCATAAATGTTAACAAAAAGGCCCCCCCCCCTCCTGTGGTGATAAATGGCGCTGTTGTTGCTCATAGATCGGCTGAAGGAAAAAGTCGTGATTGTTCTATTGTTTTTGTTGTTATGCTCGCGTTTTCCGATCTCCAATGTGCCGAAGGTGCAGATCCGTCTGCCATTGGTATGATTGGTCCAAGCAGCGACACTTCGCCCACGCGACATTTCGCCCACGCGACATTTCACCCACTAACCAAAAATACGACATTTCGCCCACGCATCTCGCCCACTAGCAAAACCGCAAATTTTTAGGGGAATTCCCCGACCCGACACTTCTAACCGTCGAAAAACCCCGTACCCCGTCCCCTAATCGAGGTCGGAGATAACATACACATTAGCGCGTGACAAAATTCTGTGATGTTGCATACTTTTTGACAAAAAAAAAAATATTTTGTTCGAACCGAGTGAGTGCAAACCACTATTTTTACCTTTCTTCTTCCTCTAGTCACGTGCGTTCCCCCATTAAAGCAGGGATGCCATTTGTCCTTATTTATAAGATTTGTCCTTATTTGAGGCTTCCATCCTTATTTCGTCCTTATTTTTCGAATTTTGTGAAGATTTTTATAATATTTTGACCCAATATTCAAAATAAGAAAATTTCGAAGCGAATTTTTGAATTACATTTAAATCCAGNTTTTTCGAATTTTGTGAAGATTTTTATAATATTTTGACCCAATATTCAAAATAAGAAAATTTCGAAGCGAATTTTTGAATTACATTTAAATCCAGGAGTAGGGGTCATTCCCGTCCCGCCACTCCCGTCCCGGCCACTCCCGTCCCGCCACTCCCGTCCCGGGCCACTCCCGTCCCGGCCACTCCCGTCCCAACCACAAAATTTTTTTTGGTGATCAAAATTTCAGCTGCGTCTTTATTCAAAAAATGATGACCATGTAACACCAACAAAAATGTTCCATAGATTTTAATCCATAAGTAAAATTTTTATCAGTTGATGAAGCAATTGTAAAACAAAATAACAAACTTAACAAAACAAATTAATTCAAGAATTCATGTGGTAATTGCTGGAAATTCCACTAAGCACTTCAATGATCAAATGAGGATTGAAGCGATGTGTGCACGCGGCCTCTGCATTTGACATCACCGTGTTGATGTTCACAGCGCCAAAATTTGACATCTCCGTCGGCGTTTAACTTGTGGAAGATGTACAAGCATCCCTCATGTTCAAGTTTTTTGTTGTTTTGCCTGGTTTTTACTACTTGATTTTCCATTGTTGACGCTAAAATCTATTTGAAAAAAGTAGGGATTAGAAGCTTAAAAAGATGAAAAATTCTAAAATTTATTCGAAATGTAATTCACTTTATATCGATCACATTTTGCAGTTCAAAAAAAAATGGTTGGGACGGGAGTGGCTGGGACGGGAGTGGCCCGGGACGGGAGTGGCGGGACGGGAGTGGCGGGACGGGAGTGGCGGGACGGGAGTGGCCCGCTTCGTAAATCCAGCCCCATCATAAACGAAAACTTGGGCGAATCAGCCGTTTTTGGTCAAATTTTATTAACAAACATTGTTAAAATCTTAAAAAAAATTTTCCCGGCCTCTCCATTCTTAAAACCTCTCAAAAAAAAGTACCATATTTTTTAAATTTTGGTTGCAAATCTCTTAACAAATTGAGTCAAAGATTCAAAATTTTCTCGGCGGTGCCTATCGGCACCGCCGACCCCCCACCCCTACTAAAGCAAAATTCACAAAAAAGAAGTGCATTTTTGAAAATCGAAAATCGACAAAATTTTCGAAAATCCATGGGAGCAATTTCAAACCCCCAAATGTTGGAAAAAAATTATTGGAATCGAGAAATATGATTAAAAAACTCACATTTCATGCAGAAAATAGAATTTTATTGCGTTTTTGAACATTTTGTAAAGTGTCCTTATTTTGGCAAGCAAAATGCCAGCAAAATCTTATTTTTGAGCTTCACTGTCCTTATTTTGAAAAATTTTCGATGGCATCCCTGCATTAAGGGACATTTTTAATAAATTTCAAATACTTTTTAAATTACAATTTTACTTCAATTTTCTTAACAAGGATTCCGGGCCCCCTCCCATTCACAAAATCGCAAAACTTTAGCTTAGCTAAGCTTCATCTCGACAAGAGCTTTCGAATGGTTTTTAATTTGTTTGAATCGGGTAAGCTTGAAGCCACGGTAGCCAATTAATTATAGAAGTATGTATTTATGTAATTATGCWAATCGATGAACTTTATCGACGKAACTACSTATTTTGCTTAGTGGGCGAAATGTCGCGTGGGCGAAATGTCGTATTTTTTGGTAGTGGGCGAAATGTCGTATTTTTGGTTAGTGGGCGAAATGTCGCGTGGGCGGTGTCGCGTGGGCGATGTGTCGTTTTTTGCTTAGTGGGCGAAATGTCGTATTTTGGGTTAGTGGGCGAAATGTCGCATGGGTGGTGTGTTGATTGCTGTGTGGAAACGTTTATCAAATTCGTGGTTCCGATTCTCTGTTTGTCCATCGAAAACGGTAGAGGAAGACTGAAGACTACTCGATGAATTGTGACGAGGATCTTCACTACCACTATCGTTGTTGGTGAAAATGTGTTGTTGAAGCAAGTGTTCAATCGAATTTTTTAATCCAATAACGACACTTTTCCGTTACCTATGTTACCCTCCCACCTTTTAAAAAGAATGTATTTTTTATGGTTAAATTATTTCACAAAGGGAGTAAAATTCCTATAAAAGAGAACAATATAATATAAATATAGTTTGGGAAATTATTCCGGCTTTGTGCTCGGCCGATCTTTCTAAAATTTTTTTGAAAGTTTCTCGCTCCCTTGCCTCGACTCAATAAACTTCATGTCGCGAAAGCCCTAATGACTCCTAAAAAATTTTTAAAGTGAATATTTCAACCATTATTTTATTAAAATATCTACTTAATTCTTTAAAATTCACTTTGTAAATTTTTGTTTTCCTTTGTTATTCCCGTGTTTTCCGTTAAAAAATGTTTACGATTTCCATCTTTTGGCCACTTTTCCTGTTTTCGGTTAAAATCCGGAACAGGAAAACACTGCCACCTACCCATCCAATCAACTCACTTTCCTCATTTCGCCTGTCTTAGCAATTCTCAGCGCTTCCGCCGAAGATTTTCCCAATCCGGAGGCACCTTTATAAGAAACTTCTTCTAGGCAAAGTTAACACACGATTTAACTCGTTTTAGTTTTTTGAAAAAAGCGAATCGACTAGCTTTCGTTTGATTATTCAACAAATAGAGAGTTCTGTTATGACTGACGGCGCCGAACTGATTTGTGAGCGGTTCCGATAAACACAACAAAAGAATTGGTCGTTGCGCTGTTCACAACCCAATGACAAATCGGCGGCGCAGACAAAAACAAGCTAACCAGCGACCCGAGATGGGTTACAAGCTGAAAATAATGGCGACCAACGCGCAATTGTGCATAAAATGGAAAAACTGACGGAACAGGGCGAGCACTCCGTCAGTGCATTGGGCCGTTGTGCAGGCGCACCGTCACTTTGAGCGGCCAATGAGTGGAAGGAATAGAGGAAATAGTCAGACGGGTTGATGATAACGATTATGAGAATGATACCGTTCATGAAAGGCAGGAGCAGATTGTGTGATGAATTAATTCATTTAGAGCAAGAAAAAAACGAGTGACAGCAGACACATTGTTTGCAAAGTTGAAAAAAAAGAAGATAAAATTTGAGAAATAAACGACGCACATCCATCCAATTCTCAAATGCAATTGTTCATCATCCATCCACATTCACTACCACTCAGCCTCCCCAGTACATTTTTGAAAGCAGAAATCTTTGCCTCGGATTTGCATCATCTAAAATAGAGCAACATTACGCGAGCAGTCTGTGTTTGTTCAGTGTTCAAATACACACCCCGTCTTTGAGCGTAAATTTCCATTTGTTACGAGCTCTGTGCACCTGAAATATGTGGTAGGGAAGGTATGAAAAGCGAACGAAATTCAATAGCCAGAAATTTCGTTTAATTTTAAACGAATGCCCGCCTTTTCGAACTGGCACACGACCACATTGTCGGCATCGAAAAGTGTGTCCAAGTCTTCGTCGTCGCTTTGGTCGTCCCCCGAGTTCAGTGGCTCCTCCTCTTCCTCCGCCTTTGAAATAATTCATTTGATGTTTTTTCCAAATTGGTAAAAATGCCAGGATTATCAATCGCCTAACCTCGCCATCGATGTGGTCCTCCTCCAATCCGTACTTAATTGCAGACAGTGTTGGGTCTTCCTCGTCCTCCCGGTCCTCTTCCTCCTCCGAGCTTTCGTCCGTCATCCCAGGTGGTGCCTTGCCCCTTCCGCCATCCAATTGTGCCAATTCCAGTCGAGAAATGTGCAAATTGCCTGCATCACCACTTTTGTCGAGTTTCTTTGAGGTGCCGACTTGGCTTTCCCGTCTCAGACCAACAAAATGAAAAGTGAGCAAAAAAAAATCTTTAGCATGAGTGTCCCACCACCAGTTTTGGCTTTGTTGCGCTCGTTGCTGCTCGCCCATTGTCTACCGCCGTCCAATTGTGGCAGCTGACCGCCGCCCGGCTCCGTCTTCATCGCCACCGTGGTTGGCCTCTGCTGCTGTTGTTGTTGCGAAATGTTGCCAGCCATCAGTCCGCTTGTCACCACACTGCGCACGTTTGGTTGTCCAACAAATTGCATAGCGTGCTGCTGTCCGTGTTGCTGTTCAATGTTAGCCGCCAACGCATTCATTTGGCCACTGGCCGCAGTGGCGAGCAGAATCAAATTTTGCGCCCCACCAGGGCCATCTGTTGATGTGGTGGGATCAAATTTAGACAATTGTGGACCTATTTTGCTCAGGATACTCCCTACCTCAGTTAGTCCCCCACTCACAAAATCCAATGTAATCGCATGTCCCTGACATCACTGACCCATTATGGCGTATTGGGCTCCCGGCACCAAACGGAGGGCGTTTGGCTGAAGAAGTTGTGAGTTTTCAACACTCGATGCGAGCAGTTGAGCGGGTAAGCCGATCAATGCGGCATTCTGAATCTGAAACGGATGTCATCGCCAATTGCGGTATTCCGCGATTGAATATTCCAAATGTTGATGTTTCCTACAACTTTGCTGTTGATCACTTTTGATCAGAGAAAAATCCTGGCTTGTAAAAAGCTACTAAAATTGCAAGGTCTGAGCGCCGATTTTCTTTCAGCCCGCAGCGCTTGCGGAAACTGCGTCAAATAGTATACGTCCGGGAAAGCTTCCGGGGTTTTTTGGCTAGGCCCCGTCGAAGGTTTTCCGGTAGGGTGAGAAAAACATTCTTCCCCAGAAATTTTTCTATTTCTTTTTGCTCAGCGAGAGTGAATATCTAAAAAAATACATAACTTTGTTCTACGTTGAATGGTCTTAATTATTTAGTGTCATATCAGCGCAATTTCTTACTCCATTATATTTTTAGAAAATTATAAAAATAACAATTTTCTGATTGCATTTTTTTGAAAAGTTCTAAATTACTTTTCAAGCTCGAGAGCCCGCAAAAAATCTCGATGAGAGCTCATCTAGTCCCGGCTTTATCCAAGTGTCCAACCTGCTGTTGTTGCGTCTGCTGCAAAATGCTGCTCAGATCGACCCCCGTTCCGAGCTGTTGGGGCTGCTTGGCGACCGCAACCGCCATAGTTTGTTGCTGCGGAGTGAGCAGAACCTGTGCGTTTGCCGAATGGGAGGGGTGACCGCTAGTCATTTGCTGTTGGCCCGACAGCAGCAATTGATGAGAGCCCACAGACAAATTTGCAGCGCTCGCCTAAGAAATACAAAAAGTGTCCCGAATTATAATCGATATTAAAATTTTTGTATACCTTAAAAAAAAATTAAGAGGTGATAAAAAAAAGTGCCCTACTTCAGTGTTATGCGTCCATCAAACTTTTATGCGACTTCAAACTTGACCGATTCATACATTTTAAAGCCATTCGAATTTCGAAAGCTCTCGAAGAGCTGAAGCTATTGTTAAGCTAAAGCTTTGTGATTGGAGGCCAGAAACCACAAAAATCTGGGATTTTATAGTTTCTGATCATATTTTGATATTTGTTTCAATCATAAGCTTTAGCTTAACAATAGCTTTCAGCTCTTCGAGAGCTTTCGAATGAATCGGCTAAGTTTGAAGCCAGTTTTGGACGCATAAAATTGAAGGACGGATAAACTGAAAAGCCAAAAAAAAGTAATCGAAATACATGAAAAGCACATTCACCGCTGGAAAGTTTGCAGTGGTCGTTTGACGTGGCGGGTGATGCTGACGAGTGGCCGCTGACGTCGTTGGGGGCTGTCTGAGGGCAGGAGGAGGCACCTGCTGTTGATGTACAACTAGCTGTTGCTGCGCACTCCTTGAGCCAGAACTGTTGTTACCGCCATGCCCGTCCAACTCTACGGCCCCACTGCTGCTCATTTTTGCTTCCCATGACTAAAGCAAAGGGTTAACAAAAGAAAGGCGTTTTGCGTAACCTTTTTGAGTTGTTGCAGCACATCTACGTCCACACCTTCGTCAAGGAACGCCTCCCTCACCTGAATGATCACGTCGCTGATCACCCCTCGGTAGATGTCTTCCTTTAATTTAAAACCATTTAACTTCATCGCTTAAATCTTTGCTTGTTTCTTATAGTGTATATTAGGGCTACGTCCTGAGTATTGAGTAAATAAGCCAATTTCCTATTTAATGTTATTTATTTATAGCATATTTGTCGAAACCCACAATTCCATAATTTTGTGACATTAGAATGCGATGGTGCGTGCCGTGATCTGTCAGCCCAACATTAGACTTGTGATAAAAAAAAAGTTACTAAAAAAATAAATTATTTGTGTGCAATAAATAGCTGATGGGATAACGGAACGAAAATTATATTATGGGTTTGTTTGAATTTTCGCCCTTACTAATTACGTAATTCGGATTCGGTTTGAAGATTTTTATCATTCTGGCGAATTGTCTGTAATTAAAGATTTACATATTTACGGACCCGAAATTTTAGTGCTCGTCATAAATGCGACACTTTTTTGTTTCAACTTGTGTAAATTGATTTTTTTGGAGTCCAGATTTAAAAAGAAATATGCCGGGTCCGGCACCTCCACCGCCGCCTCCTCCGCCACCAACGTCCTTATCAAATCATTTAAATACAGTAGCACCTCAAAAAGTAACTGGAACTCGGGCGATGTTGCTGAACGAAATACACAAAGGAACACGTCTTAAAAAGACGATTACCAACGACAGGTCGGCGCCAACGGTTGAAGGCCAAATTTTCGGTAAATTAATTCAATTGCTGCTTTTGTTGTTGCAAATTTAATTCGATGCTTAGGTGACGGGCCTAGCACAGGTAGAGTGGCTGCCCCCGCGGCCACGAACCAAAAGGCAACTGCGCCAAAGCCTGGTGCAATGACTCTGGGCGATTTGTTCAGGGATGGTGTTCCGAGAAAGCCGAGTGATTTGAAAAATCAGAAGTCTTCGAGCAGTACAAATGTCGCGGCGAAAATTTCGAGAACTGAGTGTGTTCCTCCGGGGCCGAAAGATTCTCCGGTCAAAAGGGTTCCATCGACTGCCGTTTCTGGCAATTTATCAACGGTAGTGAACCATTCCGCGTCGGCCAGCGAAACTGCGGCCAATCGTTCGACGAGAGCAACAGCCATTGCAAATCTGCAAAAGTGATGCAAATATTAGGAAAATGCGTGAAATTGAACACCTGTACTTCGTCAGGTCACTCTCAACGACATCCACAAGTGCACCTCCGCCTTTGCCAGCCAAACTTCCAAAACAGAAGTCTGCCGTGGCCCAGCCTAGCAAACTTCCGCTGTCCCAACAGGGCCAATTCCAGACACTGAGGCCTTTGAAAACTCAGCCAAATTCGAATGAGAACAAAGCCCCGTTGCGTAGAGCTGGGAGCAATGAGGTTTTTAATTCGCTGTTTTAGCTCCTTTTACTAAGCAATTGAAATTCGCTTTGAGGAAATTCAAAAGCGTCCGACTGCGCCTCCGCCGTCAATTATGCGAAGGCCTGACGCCCCACCACCACCACCGCCACCAGTGGTGGCAAGACCCGTGCAAATGGCCCCCGCCGTGAGGGACATTGAGCAGCTCGTGACCAGCGTAAGAATTGCTCTATTGGGGACTAATTCAAGCGTGTGTTCATTTGAGGGAGTAGAAGCAGGGCCTTCTGTTATTTTGTATTAAAATTCAAGGACAAAAGTTTGGCGCGCATTGATTCGTCATCACCTCCTCTTCCGCCGCCTCGAGTCTCTTCATATTTGGAGTCAATGGAGCAACGCTTTCATTTTGTTCCGATTACCGAACTGCCTCCTCCACCCAAGTAAGTAGTGTTCCCAATGTACTTTTTTTAAAGAAATGTACGGGTTTCAACGCGTAAAAGTCTGGGGCGCGTAAAAATTCTTGGGACGCGTAAAGTCAACTAGAACCCAAATTTTTTTAAACCAGTCCTGACACTCAAAAAAACCGGTTGGGGTAAATATGATCAGTGACAACTCACACTATGTAAAAACATATAGCAAGCTTTAACCGTTCGTCGTCAGATTATCTAAAAATGTACTTTTTGTCTTTGGAGGGCTGTCAATTGTTGTACCCCATTTAGATTCATCGGCTTTCGTAAAGATTACGCGAATTCGGATGTTACCAAATGAGGTCGATGTGTGGAATTTTTCCCGTTTTCCGGCGTTTTCGAATGTGATAATCATTGTGCTTTGAAAAACAAAATAACAACCGCCCCTCCACCACCACCCCCATCTTATCGTTGTGTTACTTATCGTCTTTTACTTTGCTAGTTTTACGAGAATCATTGCCGCTTTTCGCTTTATCCCCAGATATATTTCGACCAAATGACATGAAAACCTTCCAATTGTCAGTGCATCTATTGATCTTAATCTGGAACTATCAACCAACCGATGCTAAAGCTATTAAAGCGTCGAATGGTTGCTGGAAAAGAACGTTCAAAAGTGCGCACAATGATTGTGCTGGTGGTACTTCCTGATTTTGGAAAAAAAATATTTTTTTTCTTAAAGGTCATTTCTGGGGGTTTTTGGCGGTCGGGGTCGTTTTGGCGCGACCGGTTTGGCGCCGCTGTTTTGGCGCCCGCATGCGCCGACAAACATAAATATTGAAAATCGCTTTTAATCCAATTCTATTTCCTAATGTCAGCATGAACCATTAAGGTTTAAGATGATCTTTTAAACGGCTACCGGTCAGAATCCCACTCCAGCAGTTTGTCTCGAATCCCACCACCACAGCTAAAAACGGTCCGAATCACACCCGTCCAAATCCCACTCAAGCGAAGAGTGTCCCGAATAACACCCACGCCAAAACGTTCCGAATCCCACCACACCCAAAAATGTCCCGAATCCCATCAAATTTAAAAAAACAAATTTATTTTACTTGGAGGGATTGGGAACTTTTTTGGCTTGCTGGGATTCGGACGGGTGGGATTCGGACCGGAAGCGCCTTTTAAACATCCAAATTGTCAAAATACAACATTAAACTAAATCTATCACGGAATCATAACGCAGTTTTTAACGATAGCTCTGACAAAGGGAGGGCCCCCAAGTGTCCGTGGTTTCGGGATGAAACTTGGCATACTGATAGATCACCCCTATATTTCTACCACAAAGTGGCATTCATTTTTGCTGCGGATGCCTCTTGGGGGGAACAGGACGTTTCGGCCCCGCCGTTTCGGCCCCGACGTTTCGGCCCCGCCCTTTCGGCCCCAAGGACGTTTCGGCCCCGGACGTTTCGGCCCCAAGGAAATGTGGTTTCATCGAAAAAAAATTTTCGAAATCGAAATTTTTTATTTCGGTTTTCGAAAAAAGCTCGAAATTATAGAACTGTTTCGACGTAACGCAGATGCATATAAAGAAAATACATCATAGTTTTCACATATTACGTACTTTACACATCTTTGAGCTTAGGGTGAGTTAAGCCTAAGCCTAAGCCTAAGCTTAGGTTGGCTTAGGCCTAGGCCTAATAAGGAAACCTAGCCCTTTTTAAATGATTCGAGGCCAAAATTGATTCTGAATAAAAATTGGTCGGTGAATATGCAAGAAAGAAATTGCAGGGTGGGGCCGAAACGTCCGGGGCCGAAACGTCTGGGGCCGAAACGTCCCGGGGCCGAAAGGGCGGGGCCGAAACGTCGGGGCCGAAAGGGCGGGGCCGAAACGTCGGGGCCGAAAAGACCCCCACTCCTCTTGGGGCCCTCCCTTTGTGAGGAATTCGATTTTGGGGGATTTTAGCACACTTTTGCCTTAAACTTCAAATAAACATTTTTGCCAACCGAGTCCCAAATTTGAGTTAATAGCCCAAATCAAGAGTCGGGGACACAACATTCACCTTAGCCCAAATTGCGAATTTGTTTTTTGATGAAAATTAGCGTTTTGTAAATTGACCATTGAACCTTTGGAATGCATGAGTCAAGCATGGAATCGGGAGAAAAGGCGAATTTAATTCGGATGATTCTGACTAACGCTCAACATGATCTTTGGTGTGTGTAATTGGTGGTGTGGAGCATGTACTGCTTGAACTTAATGGCACCAGAAGTTCACCATCCCTTTTCCACCCCACTCGCTTCCGCTTCTTCGCTTCAAGGAATATGCCGCATCCCTTTCCACTTCTTTGCTTCGCCGTCCCATCGTTCCTTCCTTCCGCACTTTTCTGTCCTTCATTGCCTTTGATTTTCATACACATTTCTCATTCCCCATTGACTTGCTCTTGTTGAACATGTCGAACTCCGTGACATCCGTATGTCTTTCTGTGAGTGGTTCTGTTGAAGTGAACTCATTTGCTTCCCTTCTGTCCAATTAGACCGACGAGTGACGAATACGGAAAAGAATGGGAAAATAAACTAATGATTCCATGGTACCATCGATTGTGAAAGCGCCCTCTTTAAAGTAATCGGTGAAAGCGCCCTCTTTAAAGTAATCGACCAACTGACGGGTTTCTGTGTAGGCTAGAATACGTGAGCTTTTCAGTGCAAACCTGCTGTGTGAGTTGACGAAATTGGAATGTTCTGTGATGAGAATACACTTCAAAATAGGCTTGAATATGAAAAATGATGGTAAGACGCCAAAAGCACCTGGGTTGGTCCCGGACTGTGTGCTGGTGGTTGTCGGTTCCCGATCAAAGAAGCGATATTTGCAGAAGGACTTAAGGATACTGGGTTCACCATTATTTTTCGGATTTTTCCGTTAAGTAACCTGATCTACATTCCGGGGCAACTCTCTGGCCGACATAATGCCTACTTCGATTGACTAAAAGTGGAAGTCATCAATTCGTAGATGGCCCACGGAAGGCTCCAACTCCACATGCTCGCCCCCCAAAATATGTAAAGCCATCACTCTTTTCAAAGCCTTAAGCCAAGCCTATCTATTTTGTTCCTGTTCTGACCTCTAGAACAGAACAGTGTAATGCTTAGACTGTTCCAAATTACAAATTTTCAGAGTGAATTTAGTCTGAAATTTTAATCAATGATGCATAAGCATTGGACAATCAATCATTCAAATGTATAAAACTAATCATGTTCATCTGTTCCAAAAATAACAAAAACAGTCAATTCTGCTCTGTTCCTGTTCTAACACACTATAGTCACCCGCGTGCAACCTACCATATTTCCACCCAACAATCGATGATCATTGCCGTCCACTTCACCATCAATAACATCGTCGCCGTCCAACCCACCCACTTTCAGGTGCACTTTTAGCCAGCCAACATGTGCGCCAGGATAGTCCTGGATGGATGCCTGTTCAATTGGTGGAGATCTTCATCCGTTTTATCCCTGCTGCCTGTCCCGACCTCCTCCTCTTCCTGCAGGCCCACGAGATAGGCCAAACTTTGCAGAAACACCGTCACAAAGCCAATAAAAACGGCACATTTGTCAGAGGTCTGCTGGTGTTGAGTCAGCTGGAGTTGGTCATTTGAGCAATTGTCCTCCAAATGTTTCTGATACGATTCCTAAAAAACAAGGGCGATAAGAGTTGCTTACTGTACTCGGAATCAACCTGCATACGGCAGTAATGACTTATGAATCTGGACTTTGAATGACAGTAAAAGATGGCACAGTTTGCTGGAGTTGATTACCGGGTGATATCCCTGAAGACAACATGTTGGAATGTTTTTTGTTCTCCCTTTTATAATTATTTGCATTGTCTCACCAGAGCGAGGTGCTCCTCTCCGAATTATTGTGCACTTTCACCCAAATCTGGTTGGCAAAAAGGGCGTTAAGATTGTTTGGTGTTAGACATCAGACGCGTTTCTCGTCTTTTGGGGTGCTCATCTTTTCCATTAACAAATATTTCCGCTCTATTCAGCGGCATCAGAGTGACCTTTTTATTGTCTTTGTTGCGGATTAACGCATGTTCGGGCAATATCTAGGTAATGGAGTTAAGTTCTTTTCTCGGCATGTATCAGGATGGTAGTATAGTAAAAATTAAAATTAAAAACTTACGCTCAGCCCTTTGAGTTGAATCTTAGCTTTCGTACCATTCCCTTTGAAAAAACGACCAAAATATAGGACCCAAAGTAAATTAGTACTAGAAAATTAACATAAAACATATCAATTTTGCTGTCATCTTAATACCAACCAAACTTTTGTCATCTCTCCCCCGTGTGCCCTTCAAAACCTTTCTCCACAAAGTGTACAACGACGTCACTCAGTGCCGGATCTTCGTTCAGATTCCACAGGTGCGGTGTCTCGTCCCGGTACGCGTTCAGCGACTGTTTCAACTCGCCCAAACTCATCTGCTGAACTGATGGAAACCAAATCACAATCGAACAAACAAACGCAAAAATTAAATTCGATAAATTGAGCATTTTTTCAGATTTTTATCGTTGTCCGTGCCACTGTCCCCTCCGACGACCTTCTTGAACGTCTCCTCCCTCTGTTGCCAACTACGCTCCAACTTCTCCATTTCCCGCTGGTTCTCCGCCAACTGTCGTCGCAATGCTTTCAATTCCTCCTAAAGTTGGGAATTCGTTGGCCAGAATTAATGCCCAGGCTATTGATTGGCCTCATCATCCCTTTCTATCTGAACTTCCGTATTTATTGCGTGGGAAAATCCTCGAGAATATGAAAACCCTAAAATTGTTGTCTATCGGTCCGTTGAGGGACGGAGGACGAACGGGTCAGACCTTGATCCCTAGGGCCCTGTTCTGCACCATTACAAAGAATTTGCGCCGTCTGTTCCATTCTGTGTAGTGTACATACATCCACCATGGAAGGAAGGGCAGTGAGCCGGAGGGAATTCAGCTGCCCCTTACACCCTTCACAACGTCGGAGGGGTGAAATTGGTACTTTTGGGGACACATAGACTGAGAAAAAGAAGAGAAACAGGTGAAGAAGGCGGAGGGAAAAGTGCCAAATAAGGTTTTGCGGGCAATCGAATTTATAATTTTGGCACGGGGCATAACCATCTAGAAAATGGCAAGAAAGATTGTTTTTGAGGGCATGCGGTGGTGGAGAGAGTTAGGCGGGTTGGGCTGGGCGGCCCGAGTTGGCTGGCTCGTCGCGAATGCTTGGGCACAAATGCTTCATAGGTCAAAAATGATTTTGCTCTCAGCTCATGAGTCATTTTAAGTGCGTAAAATGTCATTCGTTTGCCAATCAATCTGCGTTCGATCTTAAATTACCTCATCCGCCGCACCCTCCAACGCCCCACGCTCCAGCGTGCCCAACAACAGTTCATTCTCCGACCGAATCGTTCTGATCATTTGCTCGATGGCCGATTCGTTCAAATGGGCGCCGTTTTGATTGACTGGGATAAATTTGGGATGTTCACAAGAAGACATTGAAAACCCGAAAACAACCTTCATGCGGTCAGCAAATCGCAGCGTGGAGAGCGTATCCTCATAGTGGAGATCGGCCGGTGATATGGAGACAATCTGATCAAGACAGAATCCATTTTTTATGAATAATCGTAATATACTTTGACACATTTACCATGCACCGATCAAGAATTCTATTGCATGGAACATATGCAACTGGCCCACACTAACCATAATTGTTTTACTATTCCCACCAAGGGCGTTTTTCAACAGCGAAGTAAGCACTGAATCCCGGTAAGGAATCTGTTGGTAATTGTTGTTAACGCCATTGTCCTAATCACTCTCAAATTCACCTGTTGGTCAGTGCCCTTCTGCTGATCGTACAATGCTTTGATCACACGGCCCAGTGTTGAAAAGGACTGATAAGACAAATTGAAAGTTGTTTACATGCTTGCACATGGCACCTGATTTATGCGGATGCTCTCTCTCAGCCTCTCTCCATCATTTGGCGACCCTTTGAGTCGTTCGCTGTGTCAAATAGCATAAAAATCTATTGGGCAACACGGTCAACCTTCCCGCCAAGTCCACAAGGTTAATCTCAGACGTTCTCATGCTGTGGGGTTTGCCGCAGTTTTGCGTGAATTCATGCGCACAATGGTGTGTGCCCGACTGCTGGACTCGTTCATGCTCTGCCCGTCAACCACCACAAATTGTCAAGATGGTCCTCCCCCCCCTCCACCTCACCGTTGCTGCGATGGTTCTCGCCCGTGTGCCCTCGTTGAACAGCTTGGCCACCTCCCGGTAAGAGCCCACAGGCCAGCTTGATAGTCCTTCCACTTCGCT
>MEIZ01000008.1:1049403-1060128 GCA_001723225.1 Globodera ellingtonae | reverse complement strand
CCTCTTCTTCTTTTTCTTCTCCTCTTTCCTCCGCCTTCTTTTTCTCTTTTTTCCTCCTCCTCTTCTTTCTTCCTCTCTTTCTGTGTATGTCAACCACCGGCATTTTGATGATTGCGAATTTCTTCCACTTTTGTTAATCCGGTCTCCACCCTTCAACTCTAACCTCATTGCTACAGTATCACTCACCTCCCACTCCCTCCGCTCCCCTCCAATTTGCAATGTTCCCCAATTGAACCCGGGCCAATTAAGCAAAATGCATCTGTGTGCCTTTAGGGCAGCAAATTGTTCCCAGGGGAAATGAAGGCATATAAAAACGGCAAAGAGAAAGGTCCTTTGGCCTCAGAGACGATAATTAATTGGCCCAATTTGTCCGATGGAATTTATTGGACATTGGGATGGTCTTGGACTTATTTGGTTTTGATTGATTGTTGTGGTTTTGAGCTGCATGAACAGCTTCCTAACTTTTCCAGTATTTTAGATATTGTGCCGCCATTGGATTGGACAACACAGTGCAGTGCATCGCGCAAAAAGCGGAAGCCATACGCCAAAGGACAAACGTTGGAGTTGGAGAAGGTGTGCCAAGGCTCCAACTTTGTACTAGAAAGCTGAATTGAAACGATCAAAGACTTCGCTCAAATGGAAAATCTACTGAGTCGTTTTTTCTATCCGACTTTTTATAGTCGTTTGGCCTTTGATTGTTCTTAACCAGTGCTGGATAAAGCACCAACTCCGAAGTCGGAGTCGGTGTAATAGAGCAGCTCCGTCCGAAGCAAAACTACCGGAGCTAGGGTTTTGGTTGACTCCAGAGCCATGCTCGAAGTCGGAGCGGTATCTTTATCCAGCACCGTTTATAACCATGCGTAAACTTGGAGCCTTCCGAATGACAATAAGTTTATCCTCACCCTAAGACTGAAAAACACCACGACACTTAGGGCAAGTAAGTCTGAATTTAAGATTTTTGCTTTCGTATACATCTTGAAGATTCAAAATTGTTTAATTCAATCTCTTCTCTCTAGCATCGATCATCCTTTCAGGAGTACTATTCGAGTGCCTATGTGTCTAAGCAAAGGCGATGGGAATTAGCACAGCGGCTGAACTTGAGCGAGAGACAAGTGAAAATTTGGTTTCAAGTCAGTCAATTCGTTCAAAACATTAGCACAATCTGTTGCTTAAGAATCGGCGGATGAAAGAGAAGAAGCTAAAGCATCGTGGCGTCATGGATGGGCCGATGGTTGCGCATCAGCAGCATAACCCAAGCGGAAACAGCAACGCCGGTGGCGCTCACAGCCATCTGCAGCAGAACAGCAGCCACATTCACGGTCACCACCTTCACCATCATAGCCTTTTGTTGCACGGAATGCACGAGGATGACTGATCAACCAAATTGATCAGAGGTGGACGGACTGATCAAACAGACGCTTGTAGGGCTTTGGAGTATCGGACCGGCATTCAGGAATTCCTTAAACGGCGGAAGGACTTCAAAATTCGACCTCCCCAATTCCCAACAACAGATTTTCCCCTGTTTGATTACGGTTTTCTCGAATATTTTCCAAAAATAATGACGCAGCAAATGTGCACAATTTTCAGTCGTTTTTGCTTGATTTGATGCTGTACATATTTACTTTGAGTGCATTTTGCATAATAAATGCGAAAGATGGCATACATACAGAGAAAATGGGAGAGAGAGGTGAAAGAGGAGAGAGAGAACATAGAGAATGTTGTGGAAGAGGCGAGAGAGAGATGGAAGAAAAATGAAGGAGATCTTACCTTTGTCTGCATCTCTTTGCTCTACGTTTCTCTCTCTCTCTTCTCTCTCTCTCTCTCTCTCTTCTCTCTCTCTCTCTCTCTCTCTCTCTCTCTCTCTCTCTCTCTCTCTCTCTCTCTCTCTCTCTCTCTCTCTCTCTCTCTCTCTCTCTCCATTCCTCATTCGATTCGATGCCATTTGCTTCCGTCCTTTTTTGGATGGCACTTTCGGCATGGAGGCGGCACACCCTCTCATCATTCTTTCTCACCCCTCGCCAAAATCCCGTTGCCATTATCGAACCGCAAAACCCTCCAAGGGTAGAGATGGAGCCGGAGGCCAAAAACAAAACAATCCATTCCATGTCTTCCCTCCCTCCTCAGTTGGATTTGTCGTTCGCCACATTTGTGGACTTGGTCCACACACAACAATTGGCTCAGTTTTGCGCCACGGGTGAAAGTTTACAGGAAAATTGACGGAGGGGAGGGTGTGGTGTGGTGCCTTTGATGAAAATTTTATATCATCAGTCCCTGAAGGATTATCGCTGTCATTCCGCTTACAATTATCCCTTCGATGGGGGCGGGGCGGCGGGAAGTGTTCCCCCACAAAGGCAGATTGATATTCACACCATTAGGCCAAACATTTACACTCCCTCCCATACCGACCACTATAAAAGGGGTCACCGATAATCTTTCGAGGCCCAAGAGCGCGGATTGAGATGAGGAAGGATGAATGGGTCGGGGGGGAGGGGGAGTCCAATCTAAAAGGGATCAACACTCCCCGCCCCAATCAATGACCCGAAACGCGTCGGAAAAGTGTTAAATGGAAGACCGCAAAGCCTCAACCACCCCGCCCCTCCCCCGCCCTCCGTTGACGCAATTTCTTTATTCCGCGCCCGTATTGGCAAAGCCTTTTCTTCCGTATCGGTTTTTTTTTGATTTTCACCCATTTGCCCGCACTTTCTCCCTTTCTTGCCCATGTTCTTCTCGCCCGTCATTTCGCCTTCACTTCTTACTAACAAATAAGCATTATAACACTTCCACAAAAATGCTTTCTCTCCATCCCTTCAATCTCACCCTTAGAGCACCTGACAACACTGAACATTTCTGGTCCTTTTCATAGAGGTCTGGCATGAATCGGGATTTTTGGGTCTTTTGGACCAACATCCAAAAAATCCAGGACCGGTTCCGGATCCAGGTCGGGCTACTCATCTCCCTTGATTCTTTTCTTCGTTTCTCTTCAAATTCCCATCTATCTACACTTACTCATCCCCATTTTTTTACACCACCCACTAGCTCCTCACAATTATTACTTCTTCAGCTCTCATCTGCTTTTCCTACTTCTCCTCTACTCTTCTTCCACTTCGTCACACCTTTTTTTGCCCGCAAAATGTTTTCCGAGTCGACCTCCACTCCGTTGTCAGCTTCCGTTGCTGATCGGGTGTCTATGTACAGCTCCAAATCGGTCAGTGTACTGCCCCATCACATCTCCCTGGGCTCCATCAGTCTGGGTAGCAGCTTTGCTAGCAGCGGTGGCGGAAGTTGCTGCTCCTTTTCAACCGCTGCCACCGTCGTAGAGGGTCGAGAAAACGCTGTGGAGAGTAGCTTTATGTTGCCACGACAAGACGTCGATGTCGGGGAAGTGCAGCGGAAAGCGGGGGATGCAACGGGGTGGGGACAGCCGAGTCGACTCGAGCAGGCTGAGGTCATTGGAGCCGTTGGTGGTGTTTGTAGGGCTGTGCGATCCCAACTTGTTTTTTACTCAAAAATTGGTCCCGAGAATAGAAACCGAGACCCAAAAGCCCCGAGAAATTTTTTGGGTCGAGTTTTTGGAATACAATCCGATGCCCAAGTCAGGAAGATGATCGCGATCGACTCGCGCCATTGAAAAGTACCGCCGATGGACGGCACTGTTTCTCGCCCGGCTCCCGCTCTCCATTGCCCGTCAACTCATCCCAGCCTAGGCCCTCCATCGACATCGCCAACGGATTTTACCGGACCACCACTGTTGTGGCCAACGGCAGTGGACTTTTGTCACTAGGCTCCGGTACTCTGCTCGAAGCAGAACATAAGTCGCGTTCAATGGGCAACCTGGACAGGAGTGGTGAGAAGGAGCAAGGTAATCGGCATTTTGGCCTAACCCTTTTGGCACTTCTCACGGAAGCTTGGCTTCCATTACTTTATAATTCTGTAATTTTTGGTGATTTATCCCGTATCTTGCAATCAAAATGAAAATGGCTTAGCTTTTGAGGTGAATTTATCAAAATTGAGATTTTTTTAAAAATTTCCTCGATATTGATTGCCTATTAAGGAACAGCCCCACAAAGTAACGGCGTCGATGGCCGCACCGTTCCCTCTTCTTCTCACCAGCGAAGCTTTTCTCCGTCATCAGTAGGGAGAGAATATAAGCACTAAAATTGCCAATATTTTCAGACTAAAGGAAATCTTTTTTCCATAAAGTAGCTTTTGCAGCGACTTTCAAAATTTTCAAATTAGAGCATGTCCAAAAATGTTATTTTGAGCTGACTTTTTTTGGCATAAACATTCAAAATGTGAGCATTTGTATATAAATCCGTTCTCCAGTCTTCAGGCGAACGGGCAAATGCAGTGCCTCGACTACAGCGACAACATTGGAAATACGGTAATCGCAAATGTATTTGCAAATGCATTACGGTAATTGCATCTTGGACTCTCTAATTTGTAAGGCTCTCTGCGGAACTGTGCCTTTGTGTCGAGCGCTTCCGGCATTGTGCTGCCCCAACTTCGGCACCAATTCAGCACGACAGTGCCGCCACAGGACGAGTCGGGCGGAGAGCAGCCGATCAGAGGCCCCAATGGATTAATAATTGAATATTTGCCAAAGGATGTGGCAAAAGTGGACGCCAATGGGCAACAACATAATGGAGAGAGCGGTGGGAAGAAAATGCCGAGGCCGAAAGAAATTGCAACAGAAGAAAGTGTGAGTTGTTGGTAGTAAAAATTATCCAAAATGGGTTGCTTCCTGACCATCATCCCTCGATATTTTGAGCTTCGATTCCCGAAGAACCAAGACCTCCCGACATACATGGTCGGAGATCAGCCCTAATTCAAAAACAAAGAATAGTGTAAAGGCAAAAAGCTTGGGAAACATAATCCCTCCGTCAACGTCACATCATTCATTCAATCTTTGCGCTCTCAACCCGAAGTGTGAAGAGGGCTGGTGGTGGGGCTTGAAGTTTCTTCATTCATCTCGCACCATTGCCCCACCGGTGTCAAAAAGCGTTAACAAACAAAATAAAACTTGGACGAGAATGAGTCAATTGCGCGTGGGAGGGAGGATACCCAAAGAAGCCGCCAAGTGCGATTGGGGTTGTGAGGGCATGACGCAGTGGAAGAAAATTGAGGAGGCGAATTGTTAATGGCTGTCTCTTATACACATCTAGATGTGTATAAGAGACAGCATAAGGGGAGAGGATGGTGGACGCCACATTACATTACAAAAATTGCGCCTGATGCTGAAGGCCCTGTCTATGAGGATAAAGCGGAAGAGAGCACCGCTGCTGGTTGGCCGGGAACAAAAAAGGGCTGGAAAAAGTCTCATTCGTCGTCTAATTGGGCCTGGCCGGGGGTGGGGGTTATTGGAACAAGGAAAGTACCGCGTTGGTTTCAGTGAACCCGGTGGTCAAAAAATCCCATTTATTGACTTCCTAATTGCAGCGCAACTCGGACATCCGTCTCCAGCAATCGCTCTCCACACCCGGCGGTGCTAATGACCCGTCGTCCGCTCTCCTAAACGGCAGCGGCTCTTTTGAGGGAATGCGCAAGGAAAGCGAATACAGGCGATACAGAAGCGAAGGTACGAAAGTGTAGTACGGCAATATTATTTGGGGGCGGGGGATCAATCAACAAAAGTATACGGGCTCGGGACATAAATAGCCGTGGAGCTGAGCTAAAATTTGGTGAAAGGCGCGGTTAGAACTAGAGCAGAAATTTCTCGAAAATCGTGTTTTACACAAAATTGTCGGGTTTTTCGTGGTAATTAATATTTTTGTGCGAGATTAACGACCCACCAAAATTTGGAAATTTTGCTTTCCAAATATATTATGCAACGCAAAATGTTTTTAGTACTTCAATGATCAAATACCTTACAGGCTCCACAAGCGGCCCCACAGTGTCCTTGGCCCCCCACCAGCCAGCCGAAATGCCGGATGTCACAATGTTGGATGATCTATCACCAACCATTGTTGTTGGCGGAGAACGGCACTGTTCCTCACCGCCAAACCGACTGAATTTATTTCAACAGGACACAATCGTCGGTAATGGAACGCCGCTCAGCAAACATTCGTCGGAACAAGTTATGATGGTCAGTTTGCCAGATAATATTTGGATATTCGAACAGCTCGCATTTGATCAACGTATTGGGTTAGACATGGTACCCAGTCGGTACTTTTCGGTTATGCGCCCACAGATTTAAATTTTTAAAAAAGACAAAAAACGATAAAAGCTGTTTCTAGGGGTATTCCGGGGTAGAATCCGATTCTGACATCCATTTCGAGCAATTCCGAACATCGAACCCGAATAAACAATTTTCAAAATTTAATTTTTTCAAAAATCGATTTGTTATTGTAACTGGTCCGAGGTTAGAAATCGCTCGAAAAGGAGGTAAGATTCGGAAGATGCGTCCCCGAATACCCCTAGAAAGACCTTTTTACCGATTTGAAAAAAGTTCCTTTTTTTCGAAAAATCATAGATGTTGAATTCATAGATTAGATGAAACCATATTATAAAATAGATGGCTTAATCGTAATTAGCGACCTCAATAACCCCCGTGTACCTCTCAGAATTGCTTATGAATCTGTGGGCGCATAACCGAAAAGTACCAACCAGTCTTCTCTATATACAGTATTTTTGTCTCTCAGATGCACACTCTGAAGACGAAGCTCCAAAAGTACCAGGCTAGTGGAAAAAGGTGTAGTACACACATGTGCTTCTAATGCCACCTTTAGACCTTTATCGATAAGGCATTTCAACTAATCCAGCAAGGGATTGATGAGCAAATTTTCGAAGGGTGTACCATTGTTACGAAGTGAGGATGATTCATTAGGGAAAAGGCTGATCAGAGGAGGGAATTCCTTTGGGTTTAGGGTGATGACTAAAGCGTGGCTGTTTCCGAAAATATCGCACGACCTGGCGTACGCCCTCTGCGATTACCTTCGCGATCAATGTTTGCGCTTCGCTTTGTCCGGACTTTCGCCCCCGCCCCGTTTAGCCTACTTCGAGACTCTCGTGGTGCTGTTCATCAAGCCGGGCATCAACGAGTCGGTCCGCCTTTGCTGTGGACGCGTGTTGGAGGAATGCATGGCCAGCAGCAATTGCGAGCTGATCATCCAGAAAGGCTACCTGAAGAAGGTGGTGGCGACTGCTGAGAAGCTTAACAAGAACCAGGAACAGCAGAGGTAGGCTTTTGCTGATGTGTTGGATTCCTTGGAATATTGGGCTGTCCATAAACTCGTTCAAGTGAACATGTTCTGATCAGCTTCTTCTCATCTTCAGGCTGTCCTTGTCCATCATGGAGTCGCTGTTCAAGCATTCACCCGAAACTACTAACAAACTGATCGAGTTTGTGCTATTCCAAACCACAATCAATCCGATCCTAATCAATATATTTGAGCTTCCAAGTGATCGATCACATTCTGCTTACCTGCAAACGGGCAACGGACACGCCGAATACGCTGCGACATGCCGCACTGGGTGAGCGAAGAGAAGCAAGCTATCGTCCTCGAGGGGAAATTTTCATTGTTTGCATTCTCACAGCTTTGGCTAATTTGTCACTGTGCTCATGTTCGGAGGCCAAGAAAAAACTTATCCTGAAAAAGCTGCCGGATTGGTTGTTTCTGCTTGCTTCCCAACCGGACGACATCACCAGGTTACGATAATTGCATAAGTTGAGGTCGATTAGTCTGATCACGAAGCTGTTTTTAAAGGTATTATGCTTGTTTGGCCATCTGTGTGCTCGGCTCCGCCTCGACCAACTCCAAGGAGATGGAAATGGCAGTGAGCAAATCGGGCACTCTCACGCTGGTGGAGCCTTTCCTGACCACCCATCAGCCGTCCACCTTCTCCCAGCATGACTATAAACATTCGCAAGGACGGCCCAAGGAATGGTTGCTCAGGTGGCTCAAATTGGTTCGGTCAGAGACTCGTATACCGATCGACCTCCCTCCCCCCCTCGGGCGCTTCAATCAAATCCAAAATCCCTTATTCAGGCTTCTTCCGCTTCTCTCGTCGAAATGTCGTGAAGCAAAAAGCATGCAAGCACAATTTGAATAATCAGGGAGTGCCTCGACATGTCTGAACATTCTCTCGTCTAGGGCCGCCTTTCACCTGTGCATTGAGGCTACAATAAAGAAGGACCAGCAGAAATTGGAGATTTTGGCGGAGATTGGTGCCATTCAGGCGCTTAAGGAATGCGCCTCTAGTCCAGACGAGTTGCCGGCCAAATTCGCCAGCGAAGCTTTGACCATCATTGGAGAGCAGGTGCCGTACAAACTTTCACAGCAGGTGCCATGCTGGAGCATTAAGGATGTGCAGTATTGGGTGGAGAAGGTCGGCATATTTGGTTGACCGTCTGCTTCATTATTCCAACACTCCAGATCGGATTCGGCACATTTTCTGCCGCTTTTGCCGCCCATATGGTGGATGGTGATTTGCTGTTGTTGTTGACAGAAAAGGAGCTGGAAGAGGACTTGGGTATGAGTTCGGGTCTACTTCGCAAGCGGTTCATGCGCGAGTTAGAGTCGCTGAAAATTGCAGCCGACTACAGCAGTGTGGATGAGACTCATCTAGACCAAGTGGGCCCCATTGATCAGTGATGCAATGTCTGTCCATTGCCATTCTTTACAGTTTCTGATGTCGCTCAGCTCCGATGTACGAATGTGAACTTTTTTTTAAATTGATTATGTTCCAATTTAGTTGTCCGTGTACACTTATCAAATGCTCGGTATGGGACTGAACAGGAATTTGTTGCCACAGCTAACTAACGACATGGTCAGTTTGGAACGGGGGTAATTGTTGTACGATCATCATGCACCTAATGCACTTCCAGATGAAATCCGTCTGCGGCATCGTCAACCCAATTCATCGGCTGAAGCTTCGACAAGCGCTTCAGGACAGCAAACACATTGATGACATCGAAGTAGCTATTCTCAGCAAGCAAATTGATGTGTTCATCAGCTACCGACGGTCGACCGGAAATCAATTGGCCAGCCTCATTAAGGCTTATTAAAAACACCATTCAAATCAATCACTTCATATTTGGTTGAAGGTTCTGCTCCAACTTCGTGGCTACAAAGTGTTCATCGACGTCGACCGGTTTGTTGGCTCTGATTGGCATGGCTTATCATGAATTGCCCTTCGATCAGATTGTATGCGGGCAAATTCGATTCACATCTGCTGAAGAACATCCAGGCGGCCAAGCACTTTATTCTGGTGTTGACTCCGCACTCGCTGGACAGGCTTCTCAACGACAACAATTGCGAGGATTGGATCCACAAAGAGCTGCACTGTGCATTTGAACACCAAAAGAACGTGATTCCGATCTTTGATCAACTAGTAATATCTTCCTAGGACGTTATTTGCGATTGATCTGCCGACTTCTTTAGTTTGAGTTTCCGGAACTGGAAAGCCAATTGCCCGACGACATTCGTCAAATCACAAGATTTAATGGGTTGAATATTGAGCCCCGACCTTTGGGGAGCGAATGTTGGGGGGGGGGGAGTTGGGATTGGGGGTAAGCCATTGGAGCAGCATGTCTGGGTCGGGGCTCAGGCCTTAATTTTTGATAATTTTTATTTCTAATAATCACCATTAATTAAGTGTTCGTTGGGTGCACGACTATCAGGAGGTCGTTCCAAAGATTAAATTGAGGCTTTCAACCATTCATTTAGGCATGCATTGACAAGGTTGAACGGTTCATCAAGGGCGAGCTGAACCGGGTGCCGAGTTTGGGTGCCAACTCGGTTCGTTCGTTCATCATTTGCTTGACAATTCCCTCCCCCCCCCCTATTCAGTTGGCGATTCCGGCTTCGACACCAGCCGTTGCCCCTTGTTCGACGTCAGCCGGCCGTAAAGGCACTGCCTACCGCCTCAACGGTACTTCAGTGCCGTCCGCCACCGGCCATGCAACGCCGACGACAGGTAACGTGCGAACAACACCGACGATGAGCAGTGGCACACGACTCCAGCGCCAATCGCAGAACACCCAAATGGACAACGCGATGACGAACAGCAGCAACGGGGCTGGTGAGTTGGAATTCGGCTGCTGATTTGTGAGCGAAAGAGTTGGACAAATTGAGTCTTTCAACATTCAGCCGAAACTGAAGATGATATCCAATATTTTAATCTTTTCCCTTTCTTCCCTTTAGTTCGGTCGTCGTCCATTGAGAAGCAGCGTAGGAAGCCGTTGTTCTCTTCAGTGAGCACGGTGAACAGTGAACGATGAACAAACAGATTTTTGCGGAGAAAAAGCCTTGAACTCTATCACTCACCATCTGACCTTATCAACCATGCACAATGACGCGGTTGTTGTTGTCCCATTAGGCCGACCACTCATTCTATTCCTTTCCATTTCCCATCCATCCGAGTGCAATTCCCTATCCCACGTCCTCAAGTTTCCCCCCTCCAACAAGGGTTGTAGGTCACGCTTCCGGTTTGGTTAACTGAACGGCTTCAAGCTTCTGTTACTGAAGCCTTTGTTTCGGTTCCAATTATGCCGATCATTTCCAAAGAATTTCCATTCCATAAACCGACAACCCTAATCAATCAACCCCTAAAGAACCACCCGAAATTCTTTAAAAAAGCTCACCAGTACTGGAGATTGTATATAAATAAATCTGGATTTGTATGAGTAAATATTTAATGTTATTGAATGAAACAAAGAATGACTATGACTGACACCGGCTTTGGATAGATTGACTCTTTGGTCCGGTGGGGGTGGTTGATTTATTA
>MEIZ01000008.1:1028106-1042574 GCA_001723225.1 Globodera ellingtonae | reverse complement strand
GAAAAACGTCCAAAATGCAACAATATTTGTTCATTTTTATCCAAATTCTGATCTGATTTTCAGGATAATTCGAATTTTTGGACCAATTTTTCTTAGCAAATTGAGTCAAAAATCAAAAAAATTTTCCCGGCGGCGCCTATCGGCACCGCCGGCCTTTCCCATTCCTAAAAACTTCAACAAAAAAAAAGTACAGCATTTTTTAAATTTTGGTTACAAATCCCTTAACAAATTGAGTCAATAATTCAAAAAGAATTCTGTTTTCTGATTCTCATTTTTAAAAGGAGAATTCTGTTTTCTAGAGACCGGAATTCTGTTTTCTGGTTTTTAAAAGGGCGACCGGAATTATGTTTTCTGGTTTCTGATTTTTAAAAGGGCGCCCGGAATTCTGATTTTTAAAAGGACGATCGGAATTCTGGTTTCTGATTTTAAAAGGGCGATCGGAATTCTGTTTCTGATTCTGATTTTAAAAGGACGATTGAGACTCTGTTTTAAAAGCGGGAAAAATTCCAAAAAGCTACCAAAGTGAAAAAGAAGGACTTTAGCAGGAAACCCCCAAAAAGCAGGGAAAACCTTCTAAACCAGGTAATATGGTCACCCTGGTGGGGCACCATCTTCACTATTACCGAATAAAGAAAGACCTTGGGCCCAAATACCTATCACTGGGGCCCAAACGCAAAGCTTCCGATCCGGGTACTTGCATTTCCGCAGAAGGGAAAAAAATCGTATCGTGTTATACATAAATCAGGTTTTTTCACTCATTTTTTCATATTTAGCTTTCCGATTTTCACAATGTCTTCAGGCCCTCAGATCAAAGATTTAAAGAATGGCTTTTTGTTTTGTCAGCTTTGTTCAATGCAGTTTAAAAGCAAAGTGAAATTTCTTTTTTAAATTAACACCTCAAAATACGAAATGTTTAGACACAGACAGCTCATATCAATGGACGAAAGCACAGAGAAGCTCAATTAAAACAGAGAGATCAACAGTTGAAAAGGTCGGAAGATACAACAAACGAAAGAAGCAACAATAGGACTGCTGAAGCAGGCTTAAAACGAAAACAACCGCCCGGCCTCGATGCTTCTGATTCTGAGGGTGAAAAGAAAGTTAAAAGAGGTACATTGACCAAGAAACATAAAACTCAATTTTTTTAAGAAACCGATGTTGTTCTAGTAGAACGGACAACCGTGCCATGGAAAGCGGAAGTTCGAACTAGCGACACGGAGAAATCTGAAAGGAACTCGGGAGCAAATGTTATTGATGGAATTCCAAAGGGATTTTTCGACGACGAGAACATGAATAATCGAGTTTTTTTAATGGCACAATTTTTGAGCAATTTGGTTTTTTTCAGGTTCGCGAAACAATTGAAAAACAGAAACAAATCAGCAACGAAATTGACAGGTTTTACAAAGAGGTTGAAGAGATGGAGACTCAGAAAGAGGATGAGCACGAAGAACTGGTTTGCTTGGTTAAATTTGGCATTACGCCTTGACACAATTCTTACTTAGGCCGAGCGATCAGCAATCCGTTCTGACATCGAAATGATTGATGAACAGATTGAAAGGTGGAAAGCGGTCAATGAGCTCGAGAAACAGAAAGAAGTTTTAATTGAAACGGTGACGTCTAAGTTTGAACAAATTCCGAACGTTGCTGCAGTTGAAATGTCTGACGATGACGCTGAAATCGATTTTGATAAGATCCGTTGGCGGACAAAAGCATTTTGATTAAATTTGGTGTATGCATTCAAATTACAGACCAACGGTTCAAATTGTTGTTCATTTAACTATTATTTTAAATTAATGATTTTTTTTTTAATTTTGCAATTTGACCAAAGCAATGAACATTTTGAGACGGGCGTTCATAGCATCACTTAAGTCTCCATTTCTGAGCAACCGTGCTTTGAGGAGTGTCGTGCCATATTTGCTCATCGGTGGTGGTAAGTCAAATTCCATAATGCCTGTCAGGCTCGTAGCCAGGGGGGGGGCGAGGAGGCCATGACCCTCCCGAAATGTTTTTGAGTTAAAAAACCATATTGGGAACCCTCTTGTTTTGCAAAATTTGAATTTTTCGGCCAAGACCAACTGAGCGGAACCAATTTCCGTCAAATAAAAATACTAAAAAATTTAACAAAAATCGCTGTTTTTACGGAAAAAACTGCTTGCTTAAGAAAAATACATAAAACGCAAAAATGCAACCCTAAATCCAACTTTTTGGCTTGCCCACCCCCGAAAATTTTTTCTGGCTACGGCCCTGATGCCTGTTTACATTAGCGTTTTGTTTTTGGCACTGCAAGTTACTATGCGTCGCTGTCAATACGTGCGAGGGATCCGGATGCGCGGGTGCTGATCATTACCGACGAACAGGAATCGCCGTACAAAAGAGGGCCACTCTCGAAGGGTATAAACGGGTGGGCAGCAGGGCCGTATGCTGGGGGGGCCAAGCGGGCCATAGCCCCCCCCCCCCGAAATTTTTTTTGAGTAAAAAAAACCATAGGGGGGACCCTTTTGATTTGCACTTTTACAAATTTTTGACCAATTTTCTTAACAAATTCCATCAAAAAACTCAAAAATTTTTCCCGGCGGCGCCTGTCGGCACCGCCGGCCCCCTCCCATTTCTAAAAAACTTCAAAAAAAAAGTGGCGATTTTTTTAAATTTTGGTTGAAAATCTGTTAACAAATCGAGTCAAAAGTTCAAAATTTTCTCGGCGGCGCCTATCGGCACCGCCGACCCACGCCAAAATTTACTGTATACCCCTAAAATCCAACCTTTTTAGCAAAAAAAAATTGCTTAAGAAAAATGCAATAAAAACGAAAAATGCACCCCTAAGAATCGACTTTTTTTTTGGCTTGGCCCCCCCCCCCGAAAAGTTGCTCTAGATACGGCCCTGGTGGGCAGAACGTGATTACAAGGCGCATAAGGCGCAAGGAAACCGAAAAAGATTAGGCGTGCTCGGACTAATTTACTACGTATTGAGTATTCAGAGCTTTGGTGGTTCGCTGATGAGACGGGCGTTGAGTCGTTGTCACACACAAATCCTACAAGCAGCAGTGGAAGGCGGCGCTTCGCGTTTTACGAGGCGGACGGTTTCTACCTCTCACCGGAGGAGCTTGACCACTGGGAACATGGCGGTGTTGGCCTAATGCGTGGGGCAAAGGTTGTCAGAGTGAACACCGACGAGAATTTTGTGGAGTTGGAAGACGGGCGAAGGATCGAATTTGGAAAATGTCTTATCGCGACTGGTGAGGGTGAAACATAAGTTTTGCTTTTTGCTTAACACAACAAAATGCAGGGAGTGATGCATTAATGCAAAATTCACTTGGACGCACTTCCGAATTAGAAGACCATGTCACCGTGCTCGGAAAAGTCATTTTTTGATGTAAAACATTGTTTTTTAATTATTTTTGATATAGGCTGCCGACTTTCGAAAAATCTATACAAAAATGGACAAAATGGCTGCCGATGAAGACGTACAAAACGTTGTGGTTGTTTTGGGAGGTGGTCTTTTGGGAACGGAGTTGGCTTATTCCCTCAATAGACGGTACGCCCGTGACAGAGAAAAGGCCTCTCTGAAGATTGTGCAGTTGTGCTATGAACCTGGTTAGGTAGGATGTCGTTTTTAAATCTAATTTTACAATTTTTAGGGGTCTTATCGGAGATTTTACCAGAAGCTTTAAGTGATTATTCAACGGATTTGCTGAGAGTTCAAGGAATTGATGTTTTAACGGGCACCTGCATTAATTCGGCCACTTTTTCTCCAAAAAATTTGAAAGCCCATCAGCGCAAACTTTGTCTTAACACAAAAACATCCACAATTAATGAGAAGTTAGACCGTGAGCCGACAAGGCAGCAAATTTTGTGCGATCATTTAATTATTGCTTTGGGTGCTGAACCGAGAGTAGAATTGGCCGACGAGAAGACCGGCATCAAACTGGATAAGGTGAGGAAATTTCGATTTTGAACATCATTTTGCTACTCAAATTCAGGAAAATGGCGGTGTTATGGCCGATGAACATTTGCATGTCTGTGGAAGTGTTTGGGCTGCTGGCGACATTTGCTCGTTCATTGACCCGATTTTGAAGAGGCGACGGCGCTGCACACACTGGCAACATGCACAAATCACCGGCCGATTGGCGGGTGAAAATATGACGGATGGTCACAAGACGTACACTCACCAGGTGAATTTTGAGGAGGGAAAAGTCAATAAAATTGGTTGCATGTTGAACAACTACAAAGGGAGCTTTCGTCACAATGTTCGGCCCATTTGGGCACATTTGCGGAGTTGGCGATGTGAACCCGCACAGCCTCAACACAACGACAATAATGGCAAAAAATGAAAGAAATGTTGCAGAAGATTCTGACGATGAAGTAGGTCCATTCATTTATTAACGTTTTTTAATTTAAAATTTTTCAGCTTCGTGCCGTCGTGTTGTACACTGATCCTAACACAAACATTGTTTCCGGAGTGTTACTGTTCAACATTTTGGGGTTAGGCGAAGAATGGGCTCGCAAATTGATTGGTGATACTCTGCCATTAAATGAGCGCATTTCGGCGGAATATGCAAAATTGTTTGAACTGTGGGAAAGCGAAGGTGGTGATAAAAAAACGATTGAGACGAAAGAAGAAAACAGTGGCGCATTAACGAATGAAGAGTTGGAGGCATATCAGCGGAGAGAAGATTGATGAAGTTTCACCTTTTGTTTTCGTTGCTCGTTAGAATACAAAAATCTCTGTTTGTCGTTCATTTTGTACTTTTTTATTGTTTAAACGCTAACTCGTTAGTTATTTTCATTTTTGAATCCTCAGCGTGTCATGTCTGCAATGCGTTGTTTTTCGCCAATTGCCTGAGCGAAAACGCTTTTCAATGACTTCTAAAGTAATATTTTGTTTTCTCCCCTCAGCAGATAGACAAATTGTTTTTGCCATCGTGATGAATGCGGCGGACCCAAAAGAATTGTTTAACAAATTTAGTAAGGGCGTGGGTGGCAAAGGTGCCGGCATTGGTGTCGGACTGATGAGTGTCGCTGCCGCCGCCGTGTATGGAGCGTACCAATCGATGTTCACAAGTGAGAGGAAGGGGGGGGGGTAGTGAGGGAGAGTCGTGGAATTCCAATTGCGATCCACTTGTCTTTAAACAACGTATCTGATTTAGTCGAGGCTGGCCATCGCGCAATAATTTTTAACCGAGTCGGCGGCTTGGGCAATGAAGTGTACAGAGAGGGTCTTCACTTCCGCATTCCTTGGTTCCAGTACCCCATCGTCTACGACATTCGTGCTCGGCCCAACCAGATCCGATCTCCAACCGGAAGTAAGGATCTGCAAATGGTCAACATTGGACTGCGTGTGCTGTCCAGACCCGACCCGAATCAACTGCAGACGATTTACCGAATGCTCGGTTCGAATTGGGAAGAACGACTGCTTCCGTCCATTTGCAATGAGGTGATAAATCAAGTGGTTCTGTTGATTGAGAGTGCTGACACACGAACTTTTTAACCGTTGTTATTTTCGCAGGTTCTTAAGGGCGTTGTTGCCAAGTTCAATGCGTCGCAATTGATTACCCAACGTCAGCAAGTTTCTTTGCTTGTTCGAAAGGGACTGATTGAGCGTGCCTTGGACTTCAACATCATTCTCGATGACGTGGCCATCACCGAACTCGCCTTTTCGCCCCAATACAGCGCTGCTGTTGAGGCCAAACAAGTTGCTGCGCAAGAGGCGCAGCGCGCCAGTTTTATGGTGGAGAAGGCTATCCAATCGCGACAGGAGAAGATTGTTCAGGCCGAGGGTGAGGCACAGGCGGCTAAATTGGTAATTTGGCACATTTTATGCTCCTGAATCCACTCCCTATCTTTATTCAGTTGGGCGAGTCGATGAAGAATGACCCTGGCTTCCTCAAGTTGCGAAAGATCCGTGCGGCTCAGAAAATTGCACGAGCAATTTCCACTTCGTCGAACCGTGTTTATTTGCCGTCGGACGGACTTTTCCTGAACCTGGGCGACGAGGACTACTTGGATGTGAAAGCGGGCAGAATGCGCCGCTGAAGCGACTCAAATTGACAGACACAATGTCGGACGATACTTTGGCTGTTTTGTTAGACTGTTACATTATTTTTTAAATTTACAATTCCAATAAATGATCTTCTCTATTTTTTGCATTTCTTTTGTTATCATTTTCCATTAAACATATTGAACGACATATTTAAGTGAACAGAATTTTGGTTTTATTTATTTTTAAATAGCTTTTCAATGAATCGTCAAGTGCATGTCGCACGGGATTCGCTGTTCAGCACTAGTTCCGGATGGACCAATTACCGTGGCTTCTTCAACCTCGCCTTTCTCCTTTTGGTTTGTCACTTTGTGTTGTTGTGCTATTACGGAGGTATTCCTAACATTTTGATTAGGTGGTTTCAAATGGACGCGTTGCACTGGAAAATCTGATCAAATACGGAATCCTCATATCTCCGCTTCAGTGGGTTGACAGTTTGGCGACGACGCCTCTGTGGTGCTGGCCTAACCTGTACATCGTACTGTGTTTGAACTTCTCGATAATAGCTGTGTACATTCTCGAAAGACTTCTTGGTAAATCCTTTTGGTTTTTTGTTACGATTGCTTTTTTCATTTGTTAATCGTAGTGTTTTGATTTCAATATTCTCCTTACAGCAAAGGACTTGCTCATCAATCGTACGGCCGCTTTCTTTTACGTCGTCATTCTCGGCTTGCACTTGGCTATTCCTCCGTTTGTGATTCTCTTGTGCGAAGTTGGTTGGACGAGGATTTTCAATTGTTCAATTGGTCTGATTTCAGGATGGAAACCCACTCTTTTCCTTTGGAGCGCTTACCGCTGTTGTTGTTGTCACTCTGAAACTGATCTCTTATGGACACATGAACAGTTTCCTTAGAGCTGAAAGGGACTCGCTAAAGAACTTCACGAAAGAGAAGAAAAGGGAGAGCGTTTCCGAGGAGGCGGAGGTGATAGATGGGGAAGTTCGGCGGGATGGATCTGGCAAAACTCGGACGGGTGGGAGAGATAGGATGTTGAAGGAAAACAATCAAGAGTCATGCACAATTTTGTCAATAGCATTCCCGATGTTGCAATTTTGAAAGATTTTCAACCCATTCACACTTTTGTAGAGAGAGGAGCAGCAGCAGAAAACGGGGCGAAATGGTGTTCCTGGCTCTCCGCTCATGGCACGGTTGACTGCTCCATCTCCTCACGGGAGTCCCGCTGACAAGAAACTTCTTTGTTATCCGTTCAATTTGACAATCGGCAACCTGTACTACTTCATGTTTGCGCCAACATTGTGCTACGAACTTCACTTTCCGCGTACGCCCGCGCGTCGTAAGCGATTCATCTTCAAGCGCATCATTGAGGTAGGTGTGCTCTAAACCGCGCAATTGCTGTTATTTTTGTTTTTTATAGCTCGTCGGTTTCTCCTTTGTCATCGTCTCGCTGTCCCAGCAGTGGGTAATGCCGTTGGTGAAGAACAGTCTGGCGCCCTTCTCCGAGATGGACGTCAAACGATGTGTGGAGCGGGTGCTCAAGCTGGCCATTCCCAACCATCTGATCTGGTTGATGTGTTTCTACCTGTTCTTCCATTCGTTCCTCAACCTCATCGCCGAACTTTTGTGCTTTGCCGACAGAGAATTCTATTTGTAAGCCAAAAAATGCATGTGAAAGATGTGTAATGGAGTCCTTCTACGACTCTTTAGGGACTTTTGGAACTCGGAATCAGTGGCAACCTTCTGGAAGACATGGAACATCCCCGTGCATCGGTGGGCCATACGCCATATGTACAGACCATTCGTGCGCAATGGGTGGGGCCGATGGCCCGCTTCGTTAGCCGTTTTCGCAACTTCGGCCTTCTTCCACGAATATTTGGTCTCTCCTTTATACTCTTTCCGTGATCATATTTCTCAGGTGTCCGTCCCGCTGAAGATGTTTCGACTTTGGGCATGCACCGGTATGCTTGCCCAAATTCCGCTGGGCATGTTCACAGACCAGTATTTGAAGGTAACACTCCGTACTTTTTCTCTTTCCTTTTCTCTCCCTTTGTAGGCCGGTCGTGCTGGTAACATTGTCGTCTGGCTTTCGCTTATTCTCGGACAGCCGATGGCCATCTTAATGTACGTGCATGACTGGTACTTGCTGCACCATCCAGAACTTCACGAGGCGCATCGACAGAATCTGACCATCGCTCATTTCTGAATGAGAAAAACACATCGGTTAGAAAAAGCTCCATACGGCGGGTTGACAGATATTTGACACTCACAAAATATTGACCAATTTAAAAGATATTATTGATTCTTTAAGAGATAGATATTCCTAAATATGTTTATAATTTATTGAGTGGATGCTGGATGAAATGCATGTGTGTATTTTGCAACAAAAAAAAGTTACAATGCTCTATCATCCAGGATCTATGGCCCCTCCTCCGAAGGTTCTCGCATTTAAGTGCAATTAGACTTAAAGTGGCAATAAACCACCATTTAATTTCTGTTTACTCTGAATTGCACATGGACACATCCTAAAAGATTCTCTCATCCGCAGATGACAAATTTCAGCGTATACGAAAAACGAAATTGACTCGTTTTTTTGTACAATAGGTGCCATGAGTGTTTCAGATGTGTTTTCTTTAAACTAAATTTTTACAAAGTGATAAAGAAAGGCTCTTCAAAGATATATTGGGACAATTCGATTCACTATCAGCAGGTCTTCGTCCTTATTTGCCATTTTTTCGATATTATTTATTAGCGAAAGGAGGAAATAGGAATCCTAAGACTAGTGTTCGGCAAATGCGGTTGTTCGGTATTCAGTATCTGTAAAAAAAAGATACCGAAATCCCAAATTTTTTCGGTCGGTATACCGCAAAAAACGCAGTAAAACGTACGTGCCGAACACTACCTATGAACCCCCTCCCTTTAAAGTTTGTCCCTATTTTGAATCTTTAAATCTTATTTTTGGTCTGCGATGTCTTTATTTTGGAAAAATTTGGATGCAATCCCTGGATTATGGTTTGTGTTTCCGCAATATTTTGGCGCATTCTTGAGTCGTCGGGAATGATGATTTATTTTAGCTCATATCTTCGCGAGATAAACTGCGGGTAAAACAGCTGCTTGAAAAGACAAAGAAAGTTCCAAATCAGAAACATACATACTCTTTTTGCCCGGGAGGTGATTCGTCGGGAAGTGATGCGTTTTATAAAATTTTTGCTGTAATTAGAATAATACTATATTTCAGCCCCATGAAATCAATTTCCGGTAAAAATTTTATGTAGTTCGTGGAAAGAATGCTCTCAACGGGCACTTGTACGTGGATGGATTGGCTCGCCCGAAATAATTCCTTTTTGAGCACCCTTCGGCCTTTTTTCGTTGCTCTCTCATATTGAAATTCTCTTTTAAGACAAGCCAAAAAGTCCTCCGGCAATACGTCAAAATTTGCCCATTGTATGCGACAAAGTAGCAGAAATGAAAAACTGTTCCGCTCTCTCTATTCCGGAAAATTGATGCCTTACTTTTTTTCCTCCGCCAATTCCTTCGTCTCTTTCCCATCAATCCTTTTTTATTCAAGTTTATGGCAAAAAGGAAACTTTACGGCCGTTTTTGGGTGGACACTGTTTTGCATTCAAATTACGTTTGACGAAATTAGCAGCCCATACTTAAAAAGAAATTCCATTTATTCAACAATTTTCTACACTTTGGCCCGCTTCATAGTTCTGGTGATTAAACTTGTGAAAGTGAACGAATGCAGCAAAATACTGTACAAAAGCCAAGGGAAATGCATGCACAGAGCGGATCAGGTAAAAGCAAATGGCGATGTTTAACCATTGACGATCGTCTGTTTAGTGCCGCTTCCAGGGCAGCCTGACATTCCACACACGCGAGTGGAGTTAATGCTGTCGGCGAGGTCAGTGGATGCCTCTTTTGATCTGTGATCGGATTAATTTGTCAGGGATCTAAAGGACAAGGATTTTCTGTCAAAGTCGGACCCGATGTGTGTCATTTACCTGTTAGTGCCCAGAGGCAACAAAGCGCCCGAATTTGTTGAGATAGGCCGGACTGAAGTGATTGCTAACAACCTGAACCCAGAATGGGATGCCAAAATTATGCTGGATTACTTCTTCGAGACCAAACAACAATTACGCTTTGACGTCTACGACATCGACACGGAAAACACGAGGGATTTAAGTAGTCAGGACTTTTTGGGTAAGCAAATTTGGTACTTTTCGGTTTTGGGCCTACACCTCAAAATTTTAAAAAAGGTCAACAAAAGGGCGTTGAAAACATCATATATAAAGGGTGCTGATCACGAATCTGAAATATTTTTAAGATCCGACACATCTAAAATATGATTTTTTTTCTTTCAAAAAAGGTCAACAAAGAGGGCGCTGACTTAAAGTTCGTTAGGCTTAGGCCTAAGCCACCCTCGCTCAAACTCTATAAAAGTAGTTTTGGATGATTAATGGTGAAAAAAAATCAAAAATCATAGCTTTAAAGTCTTAGATATGGTTGGATCTTAAAAATATTGTCAGATTCATGATCAGCACCCTTTAAAACCCTCATATATGATGTTTTTAACGCCCTTGACCTTTTTTAAATTTTGAGGTGTAGGCCCAAAACCGAAAAGTACCGCAAATTTTTTGCAAAGGTTTGGCTAAATTAAATGATTTTGTGTCAGGGCGGTGTGAGTGCCATTTAGCGGACATTGTGGCAGCCGTGCACGGAACACTGACATTGAGACTAAAGTAGAACTTGCAAGACGACCTTCCTTTTTACGATAAAAAAATTTGCCTAATTTTGGGGATGAGCCGGGACAGGACGGCAAACTGACCATTAGAGCGGAGGAAGTTGACGAGGGCCAAAAGGAGGTTGTCAACATGGTCTGTCATGGTCAGCAAGTGGCGTCCAAGGGAATTTGCTGGTGTCTTTCGTCGACGGACCCGTTCCTCGAGTTTCATCGATTGTACCCTGATGGATCGTGGGTTTTTTTAAACTCTTGGCCATTTGAACCCATTATGTTACAGCAAACAGCTGGTCTATCGGACTGAGGTGCAGAACAGAACCGTGGACCCGGAGTGGAAACCCATTGAGATCACAGTGCGCCACCTTTGCGAGGGAGACAAAAACAGGTGGGTCCGACTCGACCGGTTCTAGAAAAGCCCTGAAAACAATCATTTATATTAACTGTTCCCCTCTTCAGCCCTTGAGATAATTGATCATTTTGCATATTAAGGGAATTTCTGGTCGAATGTTTTGACTACAAGTTGGCTGGCAGGTATGTATTGTTTTCAGCGGAGGCATACCCTGGCGGGGAGATAGTTTGAGAGAGAGAGAAAAAGAGGGGGGGGGGGGGTCTCAAAATTGCTTTGGTTCCAAATTATGGATTTGGGGCCAAAGCAGAACACCCTTCCCCACCCATCTTGGTCACAAATATTGTCGTGGTGCAAAATCATTTTGTTTTAGGCACAATTTGCTCGGTTCCGCTCTTCTTTCCGTCCACAAATTGGTCACTTTAAGGCAGCACAATTACAACTTGGAGAGAAAACACAAAAAGTGCTCGAAAAAAGGCACAGCTTCTGTGGGCGGCTCATTGCGCTTTCTTCAAGCCGAGTGCCGTCGTGAATACACTTGGCTCGACTTCATCGGGGGAGGGTAAGAACGAATTATAGGTAAATATGTGCGCGTTATCATTCAACATCCGATTTTTCCCACGGGAGCGAATGATTATGTTCAGAATGCAGCTCGAGTTCATGGTCAGCATTGATTTCACCGCCTCAAATGGAGATGTGCGACTGCCAAACTCGCGCCATTACATCGACCAGTTGTGCTTGAACCAATACGAAATTGCCATTCGTTCGGTTTTGGAAATTTGTCAGCACTACAACAGCACAAAAGAGTTCGAAGCGTTCGGATTTGGTGCCAAAGTGTCGTTAACTCAACCCGTTAGCCATTTGTTTCCACTGGTGGGCCAGGCCACGGTTTACGGTGTCGACGGAGTAATGGGCGCCTACCGCTCAACACTTAATGTTAGCTTTTTGGATACTGAAACACAAAACATTTGCTATAAGAAGAGCCTTTAAAAACAACCGACAGCCTTCAAATGTTAGAGACATGACTGAATTCTTTAGAATGTTTTGCTTTACGGTCCCACGTATTTTGAACCAACAGTGCTCTATGCCCAACAAAAATGTCGTTTATTTCCACGCGATGGGTCGCGCTATCAGGTCTCTTCTGTGCCCTTTGATTAATTGGTTTTGATTTTGATTTTCCCTTTTTAGATTCTCCTAATAATCACCGATGGTCTCATTGATGATATGGCAAAAACTAAATTGGCCGTCATTGAGGTCCAACGATTGGCCCTTTTTCAGTTTGGGTGCTCGAACCAGACTGTGTGTCCAATTTCAGTCTATGTGCACAATCACATTTATTGATAAAAAAAATATTTTCAAATTTGGACACACATACATGAGAATTTAGGCAAGCATTTAAATACACAAAAATTTCAATTCAGGCTTCATCTCTTCCGCTGTCGATAATTGTAAACGCTATTATTGAAAAATGTACCGGGATTTTTCAGATTATTGGCGTTGGAGAAGAGGACTTTTTAAAAATGGACGAATTGGACAGTGACGAAGCACTGTTGCAGGAGAACAATATGGTGGCGAAGCGTGACATCGTCCAGGCATTTGCTCGCGGTGTTCTTTTACTAATATCCTTCTGCTTTTTCAGTTTGTTCCATTTCGAGAGTACTACGGAGCAGTTCAGACACCGAACAACAAATTGTCAGTGCCTCAGCAATCGCAAGTGCAGGCTCAACTTGCCAAGGCTGTTCTTGAGGAGATTCCCTATCAGGGTGGGAGGAGGAATACTGATTGAACTGCTTGATATGATGACTTTAACCAAAAATTAGTTTTAAAGTACAAAACGGTGAGTGATTCCCCATGTTACATTCAGTGACTTCTTATATGCGAATGCACAACATTGAACCACTCCGAGGACCATTGGTACAACAATTTTCGTTCGACAGTTTAGGGCTTTCCCCCTCGGCACCAACATCGGCAAATTGACTTTTCTAAGAACATACGTCTCCGTTTTTGCCCCTCCTACATACATTCCTCATCCAATTCTTTACCGGTTCTGTATGACTTCAATAACAGTTGATTTCGACGATGATGTACCCCCCTCCCCTCACCCTCCCCCTTTATGTATCTCTCGATATTCAATGATTGAATTAAACTTTTCCTACTGATGTGGGGGCTTCAATTTGATTTGCGCACAAATTGCAGGATTGAACTATATTCAGTTTTTTGTCTTTTTCAATAAAACAAATATTTATATTATTGTTGCATACACTATTAATTTAGTTTTAAAAGTATTCGTTTGATGTTCGATTGTCCTCGGACGGAAGTGTCTGCTAAAATTGAAAAATGCCCTTGCAGAGGCCTGCGATATTGCGCGTTGTGTTTGGTGAGTGTTTGTGGTTTGCTCAACGCTTATATATGACGACTAGTGATCGATTACCTGTAACATAAAAGTAATGATGGTGTTAAACCCGTTATTGGACCTTGGAACCAAAGGCAAAGACTCCTCGAATAGTCGTCACTGGTCTTTTGAATTAGGTGGTGAAATGTCGTGGAACCGAGCAGAATCGAAATGATTTGCGTTAATTTATGTAGGGAACTGAAAGAGTGTCAAAACGGCGTGGCGATGTGCGAACTAAAGGAAACACATTTTTACGCCATTCGTCGATGGTTTACAATGTAGTGGATGGCAAGGCCCATCGATGTGCGACGTTAAAGTACAATTTTTAAAATTAGATTTTTCTATAAGAAGCTAAGTTCCGCCGAACTAACGTCAGCCCCTCTGTCCATCGAAGAAATCGCACGTTCAATTGGACATCCGCACATTTGTAGCGATTGTTTCTCCATGCCAGGAGTTCGATTGGTCCCAAATTTCATATCCGAAAGTGAGGAACAGTTCCTTCTGAGCAGTATTGATTGCGCCCAATGGGCTCCTTCGCAATCTGGACGACAGAAACAGGTTTAGCAGTGTGTTGGGCTCTTACATTCGTAGGGTGTTGTTTGATACGATTCGATTTTCAGGACTACGGGCCTCGCATCAATTTCAAGGCACAACGCGTTAACACCACCAAATTTGTTGGACTGCCTGATTATGTGGACCATTTGCTGCGATGGATCAGTGAGAGAGAGGGCACCATGGGTCTGCTGGACGGGTTCAGTCCGGCGGAACTGTGCAATTTGGAGTACTCCAGTGAGCGACTTTCTTCCATTGACTTGCATAAGGTCCTTTTTTGTGTTTATTGTAACCCGAATTCACGGGCTGCAAATGCTCACCATTCACAATTATTCAAAGAAGCGCATTTCAAAATGCAATCCTTTTGCAGGATGATGCATGGATTTGGGGCGAACGTCTTGTTAGGTAAGGACAAACGGATTTTTTATTTCATCAATTTAATTGATGCC
>MEIZ01000008.1:1015308-1028046 GCA_001723225.1 Globodera ellingtonae | reverse complement strand
CTCGGACTGTGTGTTCATGTTGGAACATCCCGACCTCAAAGTGCTAGTCTTCATCCCAGTACCTCGCCGCTCGCTTTTGTGTTTGTTCGATAGAGAGCGATTTGTGTGGAATCACGGCATTTTCCCGCACCATATTTACGGCAGAAGGGTGGTCATTACTCTAAGGGAACTGGCCAAAGCATTTTTGGTCTGTTTTAGTCAGCACAAATCGAGGAATATTACATTTAGAAAGTAGGGTAATACTAAAGATGGTGCCCCTTATTTTTCAAAAAATGAAATTATTTAACCGACTTTGAAAACTAATTTTATTTTATTTTTTTGAAAATGGTGGCACCATTTTTAGTATTAACTAAAGTACCTTTCAATACAAGACATCATACTCGAATTTAGGATGAACAGCATCTTGGGGATGATATTATGAAAAGGGCCGCCATGAGAATTGAAACAAAGACAGAACAAAATTTTGTCACGATTTGAATACAGCCATTTTCATCTTTTCAGAAAATTTTAAGTTTATCTTAACAATTGTTGCGTTCCTTTATTGTATAACTTTTTTTTTAATATTATTAACCTACCATAAATGCCCAATGGCAATTCGATGATAACGAAGCTTTCCTTTGTTCAATCGGTTACATTTTAATGGTATGGCTCGAACAGTTTATTGTTTTGGTATGTTGATATCGCTCCTAACCCCAGAGCCAGACGGCCACACACACACGGCGGCCGTGGCGGGGCTCGGCAAATCATCGAATATCACCCGCCAGGAGGAATCCCTAGAGAGAAGGTCCGCCGTTAAATCCTAGCGGTTCTGGTGGAGTCTGCATCCTTTGTAAGCCATTGCAGATATATCCATTTAATGAGTTACGTTTTTTTCTTTTGTTTGTTTGGAGGATAAGCGAGTGAAAATGGAAGTATAGCGCAAGATGGATATTATAAATGAATATTGAATCGGAAAATGAAATGGGACGACGACAGCACGGCTTTGTTTTTGTAGGAATTTGGGTTGGTGCTGCGCTTTTCCACACTCATCCGTGCTGTTGTGTTGGCCCACACTGCTGTTGTTGTGCGGATGCCGTACTGACGTGCTCTTCCTTTAATTTTGTAAAATTGTTATTTCCCCAGGGGTGGGGGATAGAGGTGATGGTGGGAGAGATGGGCTGGGGAATGAGGTAGGGATGACGAACCCAAAAAAATCTAATATTCTCATCATTAATAGCTTTCCATTCGGGGAGACGCGGGAAGAATAGTGTTAAGTAATTAATATTCAACATAAAACGCACCAAAATTTGCATTGGCAGTTGCGTTCCCGGTTGGCATTGTTGCGGTTGTTGTTGCAGCATCACCATTTGGGACTGTCCAGCAGTCGCTGTTGTGGTCACATGGGCACTGCTCTGCGACTGCATGACGTGTTCAACTGCCTAAATTCGTTTCAAATACCCTGGGTTAATCGCTTGCTGGAACCATAGATGGCCTTCCTTCGATGTACGATGTCTTTGCACAAGCCCCGGACGATAAACTTGACTCATTGCGATAAACGCGCATCTCCTGAATTCGGAAAGTTTGAGGACAAATCCTATTCGAATTTGACGTCCCTTCTCCCCCTCCGTTCTAATGTTCTGCTGGACTTTCAATTTGTGCCCCCATACCTCAGCATATCGCTCCTTGTCCTCCTGTGCCTTTTTCTCATAAACCGCGCGCTCGTCGTCCGAAAGAGCCTTCCAACGAATCCCGAGCTCTTGCGCAATTTGTCCGACCTTCCATTCCGGATGTTCTCCAGAAACCTCCTGCCGCTTCTCATTCGAGAAAAAGAAGAATGCCGACCTTAAATCGATCACGTAAGCAATAGAAAAAAATGTTTCAAAAGCATACAAAGCTCTCTTTGGTGCATTTGGGTCTTTTTTCGCCCGCTTCTTTCGCTTCAAAACGTCTTCTCCACCATAAGCGGCAACCTCCGCCTGGTATCTCTCGGCATCCTTTTGTGCCAATTCGAAAAAGCGCTTTTTCTCATCATCGGTCATGGTCTGAAAGGCGAGTAGATGGGGTAACATACTAGTATTGGTTTAAACAAATAAAATCAAAAATTACCTTCCATTTCTGGGAACATTTCTTGGAGATTTCAGTGACCTGAACACATTCGTTTGGATACTTCTTCTTGTGCTCTTCTAAAATTAGAATTATTTTTGCAATTGTGCAAATTTTGCACAAAATGCTCGATTTTTAAGGGTGGTCGGCGGTGCCGATAAGCGCCTTCGAGAAAATTTTGATTTTTGACTCGATTGTTAGGAGATTTTCAACAAAAATTTAAAAAATCGGCCTTTTTTTATGTTTTTTTAGGAATGGAAGGGGTCCGGTGGCGCCGATAGGCGCCACCAGAAATTTTTTTTTTTGATTTTTGGAGGCAATTTGTTAAGAAAAGAAATTCCCCCCCCCTGCGTATGTAACTGGCAAAAAAAAATGTTTGGGTTTGAAAACCTTTTAGTTTTTCTTTGGATTCTTTTTGCATATTTTGATATTTCAAAAAGCAAAATATGAATAAAAATCATTTCAATTTTGGAATTTTCCTAAAAAAATTATTTAAAAGGCGCTAACGAAATAAATCGAAAAAAGCGTTTAAAATTTTCCTGTTACACTTACCATAGCACATTTTGACGAAAAATCCGTACGGGGACGTTTTACCACGGACAAGCGGCCTTTCGTTGTGATGGTGTATGCCCTGGATGGAACTTTGCTGTCGGTGTTGTGGAATTACGTGGTGGATGATCTGTTGCGGTTGGTGCTGCAAGGTCATCCCGGGCTGCGGCTGGATGGTGTATTGACCACCCGCCGTGTTGAGAATATACGAATTTGTGATCTACAAATAACTTAATAATGAAAAAAAGTATATAAAATATATAAATCGGACCGGACATTCCAGAACCTGATTAAACCCCAAAACTTACCATATTTGTGAGAGAAGCCATTAACCTCTGACTACAGCCCCGTAGATGCAAAATATAAATTTACTTCAACTAAAAAGATAACCTGGAAAATTATAAAATGAGTGTACTTTTGTTATGTAATATAAGGAAGTTTTTGCCAAAAACAAAAAATAATGTACTTATTCAATTTCGATAGAAAAATTGTCGAACAAACAGTTGAAGTTGATAATCCATAACTAAAAACATAAAAGAGCAAAACGACGCAAAGTGACTATAAAAAATCAATATAATAAAGTTTTAAAACGAAAAGATGTTTTGCCAAAATAAAATTGAAAAATAAAACAATGTACATATATGTTACCAATTAGCCAGGGATGTAACCGGATTCCCGGACATTTTTGGGGTTCGGAATTCCGGATCACACGTTTACGTATATCCCCGCGTTTTTCCCACGCCTTCAGATATCCTTTTTTTGGCAATCCTAAAGAATGGGGGTCCCTAATTCAGACTTTGTTATTTGAGCTAGAAATTTATATCCGGGGGTTTTCAGGGGTGCTGATCACGATTCTGACCTTAGATTTTGTCAAATCATTGATTTTGTCTAAGATTTTCATCAAGTACTTGATTTTCAAACACACCGCGGAGCTTCTGCCGTCGTATCTTGACGAGTTCCAGTGGCGTCAGATTTATGGGAAAAAGGAATTGGAGGCATTTGATAATATTTTGGCGCACATTGCGGTTTATTACCCCGTCAATTAATTGATTGATCTTATTTCTGCAATTTTCATTTCTACTATTATGCTCAATGAGTAAATTTTCAACAATTGAATAGCATTTTCGTTAGATTTAATATGGTTAATGAGTTCAAATAAGTTCATTTTTGTTAGTTGAAAGCTGGAAAACATTAAAAAAAAAATTTTTGAAAATCAAGTACTTGATGAAAATCTTAGACAAAATCAATGATTTGACAAAATCTAAGGTTGATTTGACAAAATCTAAGGTCAGATTCGTGATCAGCACCCCTGAAAACCCCCGGATATAAATTTCTAGCTCAAATAACAAAGTCTGAATTAGGGACCCCCATTCTTTAGGATTGCCCCTTTTTTCTCATAACATAAGTCACACCTTCGCTCCTTAAGGCTTCGGTTTTCAGAATAAAATTCAAATTCTTTGACTCTAATAAACTTGAAATGATACAAGAATCTGAATCCGATGTCGACGACGTTGAGACCATTCCCCCCAACAAAAATAGGAACAGAATATTGCCACCAAAACCCGCACAGATCAACACATGGGTGACGACGAATCAGCGTAAGAGGAAATTCACCGATGGAAAGTCAACCACTCAACCCAACAAACGGAAGCGGACGGTCAAGCATCGCATCGTTTGTGGGGAAAATGATCAAAGCAAACCGCCAATGAGTCAAATGTCGCCGATAAGGTATTCCGACGTTTGTTGTTGTTGTAAAAATACCCCAAAATTGACAGAGTTCCTTACGACCCTCAGCCTGTTCGGAAGCGGATGCAAGCAACACGACACTTTCCTTGTCGTGACTATTATGGTACGGGTATTAAATGAATGTCAGATGTAGTGGGAGCAATTTTTTTACGGAATGAGAAAAACAATTTTTGTGCACAAAAGATTTTGGAAATGGTCTTAACCCAAAACAAATTTGTCTGATTTGCACAAAAATTTTGGACTTGGACACTTCCAAAAGTTAAAGTTCCTTTAAAGGCCACGAGAGGCTAAAAAACCAACAAAATATTTTTAGGGAGAGGGTATTGCTTGAGAGGTGAGTTATTGTTATTTGCCTTAGTTTTGCCAACGCTTCAGACTGCATGATTTAGAAAACGTCAGATTGAATTCGAAATTCCCTCATCTCCCTATTTTGTTGTATAGGCAACAATTGTTTGTTTGACCACGGTCTGAACCCAATCGTCGTGAAAGACTCGGAACTGGATTATTTCAAAGCCTCTTCGATATTCAACCCGAATCCGCCCCCGCCCGGGTTGGAGGAGAAACCACAGCAGCGGCAGGACGTCTACCTCCACAGCCAACAAATTACATCAGCAGCGGCGCTGGTGCAACCGCATTGCACCGCTTTGTTAACGGTGGGAGGAACTGCCCAAACAACGCTACCGAATCATGCGATGTCCGTGCCGTACAGATTACCGAAGTCCATAAATAGAAAAAAAATGTCCAACTTATTAATTTTTAATAAATTTTATTTTTTAGCCCTTACGACCGGTTTCCACTTGACTATGCATGGCTGCAAGAGATGGAAGCGCAAAATGAGCGTCTGAAATCGGAAGCAGAACGTAACACAGCTCGGCTCGGATTGGTGCAGCTATGTCGTCTGACGAAGGATTTGTACGAAAAATCAGTCGAACAGCAGAAGTGAGTCAAAGCTAGAGTTCGGACTAGAAATACACCCCCTAAGCTGGCTTGCCGAGCAACAAAATTTTGCCTTTTTGTTAAATTTTAGCCATAAAAGGTCAAAATATGTATTAAAAAAATGCATTTTCAAAACAACGCATTCAATTCATTTTTTACAGCAAAATTTTTTTAAAGTGATTTTAAAATATAATTTTATTAAAATAAATTTTTTTTTAAATCCACTGAAATAATTTTCACCCATCCCTGATTCCTAGCTCTAGTCAAAAACAAATTTTGTAACAAGAAGAAACAATCACTTTTCGTTTGGAATAATAAAGTTGAGAATTTTCCAATTTGGTGTGCGTAATATACTAGTAGTATACAGGGCCGTATCTAGAGCAACTTTTCGGGGGGGGGCAAGCCAAAAAAAAGTCGATTCTTAGGGGTGCATTTTCCGTTTTATTGCATTTTTCTTAGCAAATTTTTCCAAAAAAAAAAAGTTCTATTTTCAGTAAATTTTGGCGCGGGTGGGTCGGCGGTGCCGATAGGCGCCGCCGGAGAAAATTTTTGTTTTTTTGATGGAATTTGTTAAGAAAATTGATCAAAAATTTGTAAAAGTGCAAATCAAAAGGGTCTCCCTATGGTTTTTTTTTACTCAAAAAAAATTTCGGGGGGGGGGCATAGCCCGCTTGGCCCCCCCCCCCAGCATACGGCCATATTTTACACAGATTACTGTTGCGAAAATTGCAAAAACTCAACAATGACAAAATGAAGCGACAACAAGCAAAGGCCTTAATCAAAAAGTCGGAGGATATGGCAAAAAAAGCAAAGTTGGGAGTAAAACAATATTGAAAACAATGATCAACTGTTTTAAGGTGTGAGCTGGAAGAAATGTTTCGACGATTGACAGAATGAATATGCCGGGAATTGATTAACGTAATGTCGCTTACTAGTATTATGAAACGACAATGTTTTGATTTGGTGACGCTCATTTTGGGAAATTGCGATTTTGTTGTACCTTTTTGCTACTGCCACTCATTTTGCCCAACTTTTACCGCCTTTGTTAATCCGTCAATTTGGTTAAATTCAGATAAAATATAACCTTTTGTTACATAGAACATTGGCTGGAGATCGTAATAATGAACAATTTCTTTTATTTGATTTTGTTTTTTCTTTATGGACGAAAATTATGTGCAAATTAATCAAACAGCGGGTAAGCAAGATTTGACCAAAGTTTGATCAATTGGTTATGCAGTTTTTGTTGCTCTTTGAGGTTTGGTTGGTTTTTTAAGTTGTCTTGATTGGATTCTTCAGTCTTTGCCCCCCGATTCCTCTCCGTTGGCCCACATTTGCCAGTTTGTCCCTCTCCCCAAACCTTTGCCCATCAATCTGCCGATTTTGTTTATGCCTCTGTTTCCACTTATCCATCCAGACAGCCGCTCTCCCCCCTCCCTCCGTCACCATTAATTGCCAAAGATTAGGCCAGGGCTGGCCATATCAACCACTCTCCAATCCCTCCGCTCGGATAAACATTTGGTCCGAATTCCTCGGAATTTGGGCCATTCCCCATCCATCACATCTCTCCGCCTCGAGGATGTGTCCTATAAAATGGCTGTGTGTAATGCAGTTGATACCCATTCTCCAATTGCAATCCTTCCCACATATTTCGCAACCTTCACTTTACTTTGTTCCTCCAGCTCACGATGCAACGTCTATTGCTTTGCCTCACCGGAGCCAGTTTTATCGTCCTGCTCTTCGGCGCCACGCTGCCGCCCATTGATATCAGCTCCATCCCGGAGCAGTACCGCGGTATTTGAGCCTTCAAACACTGCAGGGCCGACGCATTCTGACATTTTTCAGAGCTGATCCCGAAGGAGGTGATCGATTTCTACAACACGCTCACCGCCGAGGACAAACAGGCGTTGAAGGAAGTGGCGGAACGCCATGAGGAATTCCAGACTGAAGAACAGGCAATGGACGCGCACTTTCGGATGGATAAACAACTCCCAACTAACCATTCGTTTCTCCATTTAGGCAATGGAAGCACTGAAGGCAAAGAGCGAGAAGCTGCACAGCAAAGCGGTAATGATCATGGGAAGAATTGTTGATGATCATTTGGGGGCAGTTGGGTCGGTGATCGGATGGGTGATTAGACCAAAATGGAAAGTGATGAGTGGTAAAAGGGGGTGAAGTAAAGACCTGTAATCAAAATATCCCATTTTCTTCAAAGAAAAGCGGCCAATTTACATTATCATTTTAGGTCGAGCTGCGCAACTTGGTGAAGGTCAGAAACATTTGATTTTGCTGGTCGATTAATTTACCAAAACTGATCATTTTACAGGAAAAGATTGACAAACTGGTGCCGGACGCAAAGACCTTCGTCACTGAGGTGAGCACTCAAAAAACACTGGCCTGATCAGACAAGAATTCTTGCCCTTCTGAAGTTTGAAATGACCATAAATTTTGCATACAGACGATCGAGAAACTCAAGGCCATGCGCCCGAAGTCGGGAGAGAAGCCTAATCTCGAGGAGTTGCGCAAGGGGGCCAATGACACCATCGAGAAGTGAGTTGTGATCATGAGGACCCCTTCCACGCGTGAGACCCCCCTTCATTCCCGCAGGTTCAAAGCTCTCTCTGAAGAAGCGAAGGAGTCCTTGAAAGCGAACTTTCCCAAGATCACGGGAGTCATCCAAAGTAAGCCGTTTGGAGAATGGACAATTGTACCTTTTCCCTTCCAGATGAGAAGTTCCAGGCATTGGCGAAGAGTTTGCTGAAGACTGAGGGCGCCGCACCGGCAGCCTAAGCTGATAGCATTTAGAAAGGCGTGGAAGTGAAAGGATTTAACCTTTTGCCTTTTTATACGAAACAAACTGATTTTGTGCATTTTCACGAATGAATGATTCTTTTGGTCGTTGTAAATGGCCAATAAATTAATCGCCGATATTTGCCAAACAGACTCCGATTGGGGGGAGGGGTGACATTGGGACAAAAGAGTGTAGACTCCTTGAATGGAGGTTATCTCTTGAAAGCAAAACCTGCTTACGTAGTTTGTCGATTCGATGGCAAGGATTAAGGCGGGGGGGCAGTAAACAACATTGCTACGGTGGTTATTTGATTGCTTCCTAGTGTGGGGCCAACCTGAAAAGTATCGACAGCTGTCCCCTCCTCTCATGTGCCCAATTCCCCCACATTTTCCATCAGTCCGTCAATCCCTCCCAATTAATCCGACGATCCCTTCCTTTGGCACTTTTCATCTTTACAATATTTGCTGCTATCGTCGAAGCTTTCCACGCCGCTTCAGTGGAAAGCATAAATTCGTCCATACAACAAAATTTTCTGGGAATGATGTTGGAAGTAACGATGGAAAGGTTGAGGATGAGGTGGACGAGCGCGCCGAGCGGCGACTCGCCCACCGATAGAATGGCAGGGAATTAAGGTCGGAAAGGAGCGGAAGAGGATGAAGAGAAAGGATGATGATGTTGGATGAAATTGATGGAAGAAGAGGAGAATCTCGGAATAGATGGGATGAAGGGACTGGTGTGTCCAAAGCAACAGTCGAATAACAATTGCCAAAAGAGAAATGGCAAAAGTGCAAAAGGGTCAAGTTACCCTTTTCCTCTGACCCCGACATGCCACTGCCAAAGAACCCCTCGACCCCAAGGGTCTCGGTGCTCAACTTATTTTACCGTACCGCTTCGTTCTCTCCGTTTTACCACCGTATGTTACGTCAGAATTCGGTTGCTGAGTGTTTTGGCAAATTACGTCCTCTAATTACTTCTGTCTGGGGCGTTATGCTCATATCATTCTGCTCATCGGTCCAGCAATTATTTTAATTCGGTCGCTTGACTGTTCTCGTTAATGCCCGCCCCAGTATGCCTTAGCGTTAGCGGGTTTGTCCATTCAATCACCTGCTGCTATTCTGTTAGTTTGAGCTTATTATAACAAATTTTGATTGTAAAGCTTTAAGGGCATTAATAATATTTTTTACCGCAGAATGAGAAATGACGTATGTGAATTAATCAGGGATGAATTTTTTGCACATGAGGCTGGAATGCCAGATTCGGCCATTTTCACTCAGACATTCGTTTATTTAAAATTCTCCCAAACCGGTACACCTCGATTGGGCGCGGCACGATTGGGCGCCGACAAGTTTTTCGTTAAAACCTTGTTTAAAGTCAACCAAACCAAACATTCTTGGTATCATTCGAAAGCCTGTAATAAGTAGAAGCTTACAAAGGCAAAAGATAAGCGATTCGACTTAAACAAAGAAAGTTATGACACCACAACTAAAAGTTGGCACGAAAAATGGAAATTTTTAAACGTTTTAAGCTATAACTTTTTTTTGAAAAGACAAATCGGTTAGCTTAAGCTTGATCAAAGGTTCAGCATACTAAGAGCTTTCGTATGATACCAAGAATGTTTGGTTTGGTTGACTTTGAACAAAGTTATAACGAAAAACTTGTCGGTGCCCAATCGTGCGCGCCCAAACGTGCGCGCCCAATCGTGCCGCGCCCAATCGTGCGCGCCCAATCGTGGTGCTCCGTCCCAAACGGTCCCCATTCTTTGCGCGCGGTAAGAGCGTCCCAAAGTTCAGCAACCAAATAAAAAAATTGAGTACCAATCCATTTCGGCACCTCGAGCGCCTTACGAGTTGTCCATTTGCTGAACCTGCAGCTGTTCTGCTTCCACTACTTTTTGGAGAAATGACATTTCCTCCCCGTCTCCACTCCTCTTCTTCGGCACTTTCTTCCCACCTGCCTTTCCTTCCATTCGTTTATCTTTTTCCAAGAATTAACCCTTCAACACATTATCAATTCTCATTTATTTTTTATGGGATTCTCTGAGTTCGGCTAGCTGACGGGAAAATTTTCTTTTTATCGGGTTTATAAGCTGACCTTCACCTTTCGTTTATCTTCCATTTTAGCTTTCTCCCTATTCGGTCAAAATTTTCCCCAGAAAAATGGGTTTTCTGCCGCCGTTTATTGCTCCTCTTTTGGTGGCGGTCAGTGTGCTTCCATGCACCCAATTAGCCCAGTCAGCCCCGTCCGTTTCACTTATGGACATTCATAATTCGCCCTACATCGACGCTTTCTCCATCGGAAGTGTAAGTTGTGCATTAATTTAGGGCAGAAGCAACACCGGTGTTGGCAATTATGCCGGTCGCCCGGGACTCATATGTCCAGACTCAGACGGGCCGCTCCCGACGGTAGTGGCGGGACGGTAATATGACCCCCTACTCAGACTCAAGTGCCAAGACTCAAATGCAAACGACCCCTACCGATAAATGCGGATCCGGATAGTTCGGCGCGGCAGTCGGCGCGATCAGTCATAACTTAATCAAGCAAATCATCAATAATTCAAAAGTTCTCAATATGCTGAACCTTTGATAAAGTGAAAGCTATCGATTCGTTTTTTCTCAAAAAAGTTATAGCTTAAACTGGTGAAAATCGCCATTTCGTGCAAGTTTGGCGTGGTGAGTCATAAGTTCCTTTGTTTAAGTCGAATTGCCTAGACGAACCCATCGGCATAATATTCGGTGTTGTCTTACAAATAGTGATCACTGATCAATCGTCTTTTCCGTCAATAATCATGACTGTGTCGTCAGGTCACTCCTTTGTAGGTTGTTCACAGAGCCGATGGACGCCGTTTCATTGTAACCAAGGACGACGACGGAATCGACCTTGACGAATTCCAGTTAGACAATTACTATGATGAAAAGGGGAAAGAGTCGAGAAGAACGTTGATCGGCGTGAGAAATGGGAACGTCGTGGAGGAGGGAAGCGGCATTTCGTTGCCGATCATCGAAGCGCCGTTAAGGGTTCAGTTTTAGTAAAGTCGCACTCGTTAAATTCTTTTTTTTCAGGTGTCCAACCCGATTTGGAACATTCTGAGCCGCGTGAATGCCATTTATCGGACAATTCTCCAGAAAAAGTAGCCGAAACGATTCGAAAAATGTTAACAATGAGCAAACGGAGAATTAATGTTGTTTTCAACTATGATGGATTTTGAAATTAAAAAATCTGCTCCAAGTTGAAATAACGAATTTCAGGGCTGGGATTGACGAAAGTTAAGTAAAAGTTAAGAATATTGACGGAACCGATTTTCAATAATACCTAAATGATGTACCATTCGATTCCCCTCGATGAGGCACGAATCGAGATTTTGAGTGAAAGTAAGCGCTAATTTCGGGATTTTTAGTGCCTAAAAAAGACATTATTGTATTTCTTCCGGAAATAATCAAAACCAAATGGTGAAAAGACATTTTTGTATTTTTTACGGAAAAATCAACGAAACACATTATTATTTCCGGAAAAATCAAATGAAAAATATTATTGTATTTCTTCCGGAAATAATCAAAACCAAATGGTGAAAAGACATTTTTGTATTTCTTCCGGAAAAATTAAATGAAAAACATTAATTCCGGAAATAATCCAAATCAAATCCTGAAAGACATTTAATCAAAACCAAATGCTGATAAGACATTTTTGTATTTCTTCCGGAAAAATCAAATGAAACACATTATTATTTCCGGAAAAATCAAAACGAAATGGTGAATAGACATTTTTGTATTTTTTACGGAAAAATCAACGAAACACATTATTATTTCCGGAAAAACCAAATGAAAAATATTATTGTATTTCTTCCGGAATAATCAAAACGAAATGGTGAAAAGACATTTTTGTATTTTTTAGGAAAAATCAACGAAAAACATTATTATTTCCGGAAAAATCAAATGAAAATATTATTGTATTCTTCCGGAAATAACCAAAACCAAATTCTGAAAAGACATTTAATCAAAACCAAATGGTGAAAAGACATTTTTGTATTTTTTACGGAAAAATCAACGAAACACATTATTATTTCCGGAAAAATCAAATGAAAAATATTATTGTATTTCTTCCGGAAAACCAAAACCAAATTCTGAAAAGACATTATTGTATTTTTTACGGAAATAACCAAAACCAAATTCTGAAAGACATTTAATCAAAACCAAATGGTGAAAAGACATTGTTGTATTTCTTCCGGAAAAAATTAAATGAAACACATTATATTTCCGGAAAAATCAAATGAAAATATTATTGTATTTCTTCCGGAAATAATCAAAACCAAATGGTGAAAAGACATTTTTGTATTTCTTCCGGAAAAATTAAATGAAAAACATTAATTCCGGAAATAATCCAAATCAAATCCTGAAAGACATTTAATCAAAACCAAATGCTGATAAGACATTTTTGTATTTCTTCCGGAAAAATCAAATGAAACACATTATTATTTCCGGAAAAATCAAATGAAAATATTATTGTATTTCTTCCGGAAATAACAAAACCAAATGGTGAAAAGACATTTTTGTATTTTTCGGAAAAATCAAAGAAAAACATTAATTCCGGAAAAATCAAATGAAAAATATTATTGTATTCTTCCGGAAATAACAAAACCAAAT
>MEIZ01000008.1:965663-1009493 GCA_001723225.1 Globodera ellingtonae | reverse complement strand
CAGAGTCCAAGCTAACTTATTTTTTTGACTGTAAGGAACAGCAGAACATTTTAAGCTTTAGATGGTAAACATTGGTTATTCAGTTGAAAGTGGTCAGAGCAGAACCGTTGGCGGTGGAAGTCAAATTAGATTTCGAACACCTAAACGAGGGCGGAACGATGCACGGCGGTTTCGTCGCCTCGCTGGTCGACATTGGTAAACATTTTGGTCTGTCAATGACAATTGGTCAATCAATTTTAGTGTCAGTCCGAGCGGTCGACTTGGCCGTACCGAATTGTCAGTTGGTTTCATTGTTCGTCTCAATAAGGTGATCGTTACTTGGCAAGGCGTGTTCTCAATAAGCTGTCCATTATTTGATCAAGCTATTTGCTGCCTGCAAAAATCGGGGAAGAGGTCGTTGTGAAGTCTGAGTGCTTGAAGGTCGGGCGAAGCATTGCATTCACAGAAACAACGTTCAGCCGAAAGAGCGACGGAGCGGTGTTGGCCAAAGGCAAGCACAACATTTACATGATGAGACACTCGGATGGACCCCACAAAACAGATTTGACAAACTGATTTGTTCTCAAATAAATGATTTCATTGAACGTGCGAATGGAACAAACTTTAAAAAGACATGTGTGTAAAGGTATGTGTGCAATGATGGGTTCTTCGAAAACATTAGACTAATAGGGCCGGAATACGGGTTTCAAACGAAGTAGGTAGGAAATGTAAAAACAATATTAGCATTTAAAAATGAATAGAAAGCGCCATTCACCTCCATCGCCTAGAATCGTCAGATCACTTCCCACAATCCCTTTCGTCCTTTCCCTATGTACTAACTACTCGTGCATCATCCTGGAGATGTTTTCCAATTCGTCAACATCTGCAAATGGGTTGGCAAACGATGGCATCAGTGACGGTTGTTCTCCTTCACTTCCCGCCGTCCTACCCGGTTCAGACGAAAAAGTGTGTAAAAATCTGGGCGCGTCGGATGGCAATGGGATCTGATCAACGCTCATCTCATTCAGTCCGACAGAGCTGGGCGCATCCATTCTTAATTGGATTACACGTCGTATTTTGAGTTGTTTTTGTTTACATTTGAGAAATGTGGTGTAGCTCGTTGACAGCGGTACTTATCGGTTCTGGCGGTTGATGATATATTCCTTGCTCGTATTGCCTTTTTTGCTGCGGCTGTTGTTGTTGCATCGGTTTGTGGGAGGTTGTCGAGGTCGGGTATGGGTCGAATGTAGCACTCTGTGAAGAGTGTCCAAAACCGACTGACTCTTGGCCGCCCATTTTACTTCTCTCGGGACTGTTTAATCGTTGCGAAAAATTGGCGGATGTGTTGCGACTGCTGAATGCCGCCGACGTATTGATCGTAGAATTGAAAAATCCAGTGTCATCAGAGGACTGGTTTCCAAACGAATTCCAATCGGATTGACCTTATTTTGCTTGTTCAATAAAGTCGTTTGGTTAAGACTTCACCTTCAATAGTTCCATCATTCCCTTCCGTGTTCCACCGATTCGAGGAGTTTCTGTCCCAATTGCTAGAGAAATTTCTGGCCCGGTTGAACCCTCCGCCTCTGCCGCCGTTTTGTGGCCTTTCCCGCTGACCTCCACCTCCACTTCCGTTAAACGAATTCCAACTTTTGTTGTGCGGTCTAAAGCCTCCTGTCGTGTGTTCGCCTCCCCTTTCGCAGGTCCAGCGGTTTCCATTTTTCGGATGACCAAACACTTCGTTTCGATTTGTATTCGGCTGCCCAAAGCTGGGCAGCGACTGGTTGTGCGGTTGAAATGCATTTGACAGATTCTTCGTTTCCTGTCCTTTCATGCGTTGGAGCGGCGAGCGATGCGAAAATTCCGGCGAGTCGTCATGAATTTCAATGAGCTTGTTAGGTAGCTTTGGCACTGGCTTACGGTGTTCTCAAATATTGATAGGGTTTTTAATTTATTATTGCCTACTTTTGAGAATGGTAATAAAATTGTGTCTTACTTTGGCCCAGCTTTTTGTCCCTATTTATTCCATCGGACACCGATTGTTTCGCAAACGTCGTGTCCATGGCACTTTCTTCGGCTTCTATTCCTTTTTCCATTTCAAATTCAATGGACGAATTGTCCATGCTTTTCTCATCACTAATTGAAGCTTCAAAGCGTTTTTTGATCTGATAAATGTGTGTTGGAGGCGGCGGTTTTGCCATCTGAAACAGGTTTTTCGTTGAAAATCTTACAGAATAACGCACATTTGTTGCTTTTCTCCACGCTGATTGCATTGGCTTTTGTCCGAGCTTTACAATCTCACCCATTGGATTAAAGCCGGTTGATGAACTGGGTGTATTCAAATGGGTGGGCAACGGCAGACCACCGACCAAAATTGTGCCACTGGAAGTTGTCAGTTGGTTGAGAACATTCTTTTCTAAAAAAAAGGAAACACAACACCAAACATATAATAATACAAAATGACAAACTTTTGAGTGCCTTCTTCTGTACCGACTCATCAACTATTCCATGCCGTTTCACTAAATTTGAATAATGACTAAATGTTGATATATATTTCAAAATACTTTTTCTTTTGTCGTCTCTTGGGGGTAGCTTCACCGACTAAATAGACATTTATAAGTATCACAGACTGTATTTCAGTGATACTGTCTAAAAGGCATACCAGACTAACAGGCGTTTCTTTCGGCTGGGGAATAATGTACGCGGCAGTTCCGGTGCGGCCCTTCGGAGAAAGCTCCAATCCCAGTTGGGTGGACACAAGACCAAGTTCGTTGATTTTGCCAATAAGTGCCTACAAATGGTTAGAAGCGAATTATTATAGTTCCATATGTGCAGTGTTACATAAAATGCACTCTTAACGAATTCAAATTTAACAAATTCGATCGAAATTTTCTCAGATAGCAATCTGATCTGGAGTGTACGCAATTTTGTACTTCAAAAAATTGCAGTTTTAACCCGAAGGCCCAAACTACCGTTTAAAACGAAATAAACTGACCCGAAACTCCTTGACTAAATGGTGCGGCCGAGTGATCCCCTCAACCACTTCGGGCTGTTTCGATTTGAGCAATTTTTTGGCATAGTCCCCAAGTGAATGCAATCCATTGATCACCAGCGGTGGGAGGGAGTTGAGGTAATCTGAAAAGTGATCGTTAATTGGACCGTTTAGGAATGCGTAATGTTTTGCATTACCCAGATTATATCGCTGAGTTGGGGTAAAGCTGGCATGGTCCTGGCTATCATAAACCGATTGAATTGGGTTGAAAGTTAAAGAGCCCTTAAAGAAAAATTCAATTTGGCTTAAAAAAACACGGACATCAATTGCATTGCCCAGAGATTCGTCATAGCAAATCTCCTCGTCATCGGTAGGCAGTTGAGGCGTTTGACCATTTGGAAGAAGGCAGCCGTTCTTTTCATCAACACTTGCGTTATATTCAGGAGGGCAAACCGAATTGGACTCATGCGCCTCAGAAGTCTGCTAGGTGAAAAATAATACATTAAAACCAAAGAATTCTCATCGTAGATAACAGTAATGACCAGCCGGAACCGAGATTTCGTCCGGACTTTTACGAGGAACCCGACCCCATGGGTTTAAGCGACGTAAAACCAAAACGGACCGTAAGGGGTTCCGGCCCGAGATCCCGACTGAGATTTTTGCTAATCACAGTTAAGTTACCGATAACCGATTTCACTAACAAATAAGTTCCTTTACATCGTTCTCATTAGAAGTCGTCGAGTCGACTTTTTGCGATAAGTGTATATGCGCCTCCTCGGTCAGCTTCTTCTGATAAATTCGGCGCGTTGCGGAACGCACAATAGCAGCAATGTAACACCAAAACATCTGCTTGAAATGCGGAAATCGGTACTTGCTCCCAATCTGAAAAACAAAGAATACAAAAAAAATGACGGCATAAGTCACTTTGATGCGATCCTCAGATTTTGACACGCGTATTTGCATTGGGATCGAATAACTGTGCAAAAAATTTCCCCCAAAAACTAACGAATCGACCGGCGTATACACACAATGTATCCATCCTGAAATAATTATTTGATTCTTTCTAGATGAGACTAATAATAAATTTCCATCGTACAAAAAATGTGAAACTACCGGAAGGTATAATTAAAGTATGGCCTTGACAAAGTCGTACACGCGCACATTTGCTGACAAGCTCGCCAAAAAAGCAGGAGTTTTCACTTCCGGTCAGAATCCATTCTTCATAAAGCACTAGGTTATCCTCCGTTGGCTCGATCATCCAAAATATCTGAAAGATTGGGCCAAAACATTAACATTACCAAATTCCTACGTTCATCAATACACCTACCTTTTCGCCCTTGAGAATATGGTACCAAACAGATGTGCCTCCAAAATCTTAAATAATGACCTTGTTCCAAATTCTTAAAATTACGATCCGAAGAAAAGAAATGCCAACTCACCGATATGGAAGTCGGTGAAGCAATTTGCAACACTCATAAGGCAATATCTGTAATATTTCAATAATTGACGAGTTATTAAAAAAAAAAGCACTATTTCTGACCTTTGGACTTTTGGGTATGTGGAAAAATCGTTGCTGCGGGCCCAAGCACTTTTCTTTAGCAGATTTTCCTGCCGAACGAACAATTCCTTTGGCCATACCTTGTCAATCCAATCGATTTCCGAGACAAATGCCGGCGCACTTACCTGTAATTATCAAATTAAATTCATGATGAAAACTTCTTTTAAATAACTACTTTCTCAGCCAATTTGGTAGAGGTAAACTCGAGCGAAAGCACGTTCAAAAGTTTAGTGCGCTCTGATGGGCTTTTTCTAAAGTTAAGTTCTTTCATAATCACCGAGTTCATAGCAAATGCAGTAATTAAAAGATTAATTTAATAAAAGTTTAATGGACTAAAAGACAACAAAAAATGCTTAAAAACTCACAGATCACCAAAAACCTGGGTTGGAAATGCTAACATATTAGCTAATATCTGGTTCCTCCGCATAAATTAAAAATTTACCTTAATCGAAAATTTTTTTCATTCTTACGAAACTATTCGTTATGGCAAATGTTTTTTAATTCGAGCTTGCTAAAACGTTTTACCAAAAAAGTATTTACTTGTAGTATTCGATGAACTCTTTTAACAGCATGTAGGTTCCCTTTTGCTCGTATACTTCAACAACTTCAATTCTCCTCTCGCCACCAACAAGATCTATAACAAAATACATCAAGAAAATTACATGGATTAACAAATATACCCAGAACATCAGAAACGGTAAAAGCCTGAGGATCGGGCATTCTTAAAATGCTTTCGTTTTAAAGAAACAACAATTAATTAAAACCTCATTCCCAACTGTTCGGGTGGAACGTTGAACAAAAGTGGGCGAAGCAACCCCGTCTGGCGAATGTAATCCCTCGAGAAATCTACAACATGAACGATATTTATAAAATGTATGTGAATAAAACAAAAAAATTTACGCACCGCTTACGGGCAACTCAAGAACGACGTCTTCTTGCGAATAGTCATCAGATTCAAGAAGTTCCTTAATTGAATAAGGCAACTTGCTCAGTCGTTCCGCCTTGTTGAAGTTATCGAGATCTGGCTCATCGAGCAAACTCAAGTCATCGATCTTAAACATAAAATGTTATAGAAAAGAAAAAAACATAAAAAACTTTATTTTTGCGACTTCGTTTTGGGTATCTTTCAACAACAAAATCTCGCGGATCCCATTCAGAAGCACTCGTATCCATTATATCTAAAACTTTAAAGTAACTATGATGTAAATATAACAATATTAGATGAGCGGTATTTGTACCCTATCCGATTCGTCTCGACGAGAGGAATCGAGTGGTACCAAAATAAAATGTTGGACTCGCTTTTAACAATAAGCCAAGACATGATCGGTAAAAAACCAGTTTAAGTGATCAGTTAGACAGTTCAAATGCCAAAAAATTCAACAATGTATGTGTGTATTTTACGATGTTACATTTTTTGAGCAGTGTTTTTTGCTTTTTAGCGGGCAATACATATTATGGAATTTGAGACAAACATAACAGACCAAATTTTGGATCGTGTTAAAAATTTGGGTAAATGTTGATCATAGGGCCCAGAAACGAAATGACCTAAATCATATACAATCGACTCCTCTCTAAGCCTAGCGCACGAATCTGCAAAAATTTTTGCACGGACTCAATACGACTGTTCAAATCCCATTAAAAAAAAAATCAAATCGGTGGTAATACTGAAGATGGTACACCTCCTATACCACTAGGAACGCCTATTTAGCGATTTAGAAAAAAAATTATTTTATTTTTTCAAAACTGGGGGGCACGGTGCCTCAGGCACCGTATGTAAGTGCCTTTTCGGAGGTCCGATCTTACACACATTAGCTGCGTCTGCAGACTGCAGTCTAACTTTCTATTTCTTTAGAATTGTGAGAGACTAAAATTTAACACAATGAATGAAGTTATAATGGACGTTGTAAACATTGACAAGAATGGTACTATCATTGATAGTCAGAACAATGTTGGCGGCGCGGCGGATTCATTTGGAAGCAGTCTGGAAATACATGTGCGTGAGCCAATGCTTTTTTCTGGATGCTGTTTGTATATTTTTCGATAAGCCATTCCTAAACTTGAAACAACATCGTTTTTTGTTCTTAAGGATGCAGTGATCGACGAATCGTGGGATTGGGCATCTGTTCAACGGCGTCTGCGACAGAATGATGGCATTGGGAATGGGGAGAATGCCGACGCACATGTGAAAAAACGACACCAGAAGCCGACTTATGTTCATTTGAATATCGAAGACCATTATGAGGAGAAATCTTCGCAGAACAATTCTTCGTATCAGCACGAAACTTGGGTGGGCGTTGTTTGGCGGTGGTGGAATGAGCGAGCAATAAATGCTCGTCTGGTAAATAATTATGGGACTTTGTGACAAATGCTATTGTTATTACATTTTAGGTCGCTTATGATGAGGAGGAACGACGCAAATTCATCGGACTTCGTATTGAACGAGTTGAGGCGATTTTTGAAAACGAAAAGGCCAAAGAAATGCTTAGTGGCGCAATGCTTTGCTCCAAAACCCATGAACTTCTTCACAGAGACGACTCGTTGGCGCGTTTGTTACAGCGAAAATATGGGTAAGTTGGCAGGACAAGTATCACTGCACTCATTGTTAGCTCAAATCGATTCACCTGGACCTGTCTAAATTTTTTTTTTGTTTAATATTTTGAAATTTTAGCGAGCGAATGACCGAATTGGTGGTGTTTTACGCTAATCAAATAGAGCCGTTCAAAAGCAAGAAAGAGAAGGAAAAGAAGAAGATGGCAAAGAAAATGGCCGAATTGGAACGGTTGCTCAGTGGGGATTTTAACGATCAGCTTTTAGCCGTAATAACATTAGTGACTAGGTTCAATTTTTGTTAAAATTTGTGCTCAGAAGGCCGACAACGACCCTCTGACTTGTTGGTTTTGGCAGCGAACTGATGTGAGTGGGCGCATGCTTGCCCGGATTCAGAATCTTGCCAGTGCAATTTCGAAACGCATCGCCTGGTCAATTCTCATCGAGCCTGGACGACCTCGCACGGACCTTTCGGTTTTTTGTTTTACTAAAGCTGATTTGAATGACTAATGTTGGGAACGAATGGAATCAACTTTCAACTTTGCAGAAATTTTTTGCTGAATTTGATGTACTCGAGTCCTTTTTTGACAAAGTGGAATTATCTCCCATTGAGAGTGCACAAAAGGCTTTTGATGCAAATTCTTTGTTGAAAGTGCGTAATCGGAGTAAGTTTTCCGAGAATGCTTTAAAACCCACGTAAAATGCATTCATTGATAGAAATGACTTGTGCTGATTGGTCGCGCATTCAATTGAATGTTCCGGCTGAGCTCGTTCGGGAGGGCATGACACGCGAAGAATTCGTTGCAACAAAACGACACCTTCAAATTTTCGGAGACTTTGATTGCCCACAAATTTCGACGCGCGTCGAATTGTCGAAACTTTGATTTGAATTCATTAATTTTTCTTTTTTTTTCCCTTCAAGTGGTCACGGTGATTTCATTAATGCCAGCTATGTCCGTGGTGGTCCGTTGCTCAATACGTTCATTCTCACTCAGACACCGCTCCAGCAGACGATACCAGACTTTTGGCGGATGGTAAACATTTTTTTATTTAGTTAATGGTTGTCTTTGTTTTAACCGATACTTTTATGCCGATTTATGGACAGCTGCCAATCTCAATATTTTGTTGTTGTTTCTTTGCTTTAGAATGTGTAAATGCATAAGATTTTCTAAAACAGCACTTCTAACAAAAGATATGGCAAGAGCGCAGCGAGTTCATCGTTATGCTTTGTGAGGCAACCACCGACTCACTCGCGCAAAACGTCGTTGTTGGTTCTGCGGCACGGACTCACTGCCCTTTTTATTGGCCAAGGTAAGAATGAATGCATGCAAACGTCTTTCTCACCCGTGCAAGATTCGAGGGAGAAAGCCGCCGTTTCGGTCATCTTCATGTGAAGAATGTCGGCGTCGATGCAGCCACAGATCCATTGTTCACCATAATACACTTGGAACTATGGGTGGTGGAAGAATCGATGGAGCATAAAGGTGAACGGAATTGCAACAAGTCATAAAGCTAATGATTCAGATGGTCCAACTACTTCTGATGCGACAACGGCACACCGATCACATGCCTCGAAGTCATCATTTCGTCTTCAACTTTGGCAATGGGATTGGCGAAATTACGCTGATTTTCATTGGCCTTTTCGCGTTCTGATACGGTGTTTTCTTTTTTGTGTTATTACATAAAATTTTTGACTAATTGTTTTGGCAGGGCACGTCATTCCAAGAATCCGAGTGTGCTTATGTGTGCTGATGGGTGTGGACGTTCGGGCACTTTGGCTTTGATTGAGGTGGCACCATCAGCCATTTTCACCCACCACTTTTTGTTTATCCTCCCCAACCCCCATCACAGATCTTTCTGATGCAATTGTTACGCGGTGCCGTCTCATTTGAGCACCCAATGCTTACCGCAGCCGTCTTTCTTCGACTGCAACGTCGTCACGCTGTCTCAAACCACATCCAGTATTTGTTTGCCTACCGTGCCGTACTCCATTGGCTCCAACCATTTATTATTTCTTGGTATTATCACCAACCTGGTCCAAATGATATATTTAAAATAACCAACGAAAGCAATTATAGGAAGAAATTACTCCAGTTTTTAAACTTTGTTTTTGGGAGCGGTCAGATGGGGTTTTTTCGGAACAGTGAGCTTTAATATTTCTCAATATAATTTTTTTTTTGTAAATTTTTTCCAGGTACCACCGATCAGTGCTAGGCTTCACCTCTCGCAATTCAGGATTCTGTGGCAAATATGAGGAAATTGCGCGCGCTTACACGCATAAGAAGAACTTATTAATTTGAATTGCCATTATTTCGTAAACCAGTGGACATTAACACTCGCTAACCAATATAGGACTATTCGTAATTATTTAAATAAAATCTTTTAATTCTTGTTTTTTGTGTGAAGTGCAGAGTTTTAGCTCAAAAATTCGAGTATGCCGAGTAAGAATTCGGCCTCAAACACATTTTTGAGAGTGGAAAAAGGAATTGGCGAAATTTGCGTGGCTAGACGTTTCGTCACCCAAATTGGAGTAGATGTTGTCCTGCTCCAAATAGTTTGGCCAACAGTTTCCACCACTATCTAACTTTTTTTCCTTTGCTTATATACTAGTATTGAAGGGGAGCTACACTTTGGAATTTTGCTTTCGCGCAAAAATCATCAAACCCTTGATTAAAAGACGCGATTGCGTATCGCCGTAAATATATACATTTCGATATGAGCAAACCTTTTATGAATCTAAATCGGCTATTTTGTAGAAAGAATAACAACAAGACTCGATGCATAAAAATTTGTGATTTGCTGAATCTTATCGTTTTAAATATCCATCTGTTGTGCAGAATCATTTTGAGGTCTTTGCGAACTAGAATTCTCGGACTGAACGCGTTCAACAGGCGGAGGTGTTGCGTTTTCAACTGTCAAGTTAACAAATTCTATCTATTATTTTACAAAAAGAATGCCTCTAACCGGCTCGGTCAGGGTTTGGCTCATTCGTTTCGGAGTTTGTTTTTTCCTTAGGCCCTGACGACCGCGGTGAATGGCTCGGCGTTGAGAACACATCCTCAACCGCCTCGTCTGAATCGGATGACTGGTGGGCGTCTGAATATCTTTCCATCGCTTCCTGTTGCAGATCATCCGATTTTGCCGTTGCCCGGAGTTGTGAAAGATAATCATCGAGGGAGTAATTCTGATAGAAGTGGTGACTTTAACATTGTCCGTCACGGTCGCGTAATAAGAGTGACCTGCAGAAGGCAGACGAGTATCGCGGTCATGTTATCACCTGCATAAAAGGAAACAAAAATGGCGGAATATTAAGGTCTTTTCTGAAACACAAACAGCCAAGTCCGCTGAGCTCACAGTCCGGTGCTAGACATTTTTCCAAGAGTTCTTCGCATATCTGAATGATTAAAAATAAGCGTGCCCACATCACCGAAGGTATGGGCGGGAAAGTCCTCTCCCTTTCTTCGGTGAGCCATTTCGAATCGAGTCGTAACATAATATATAAGGTACTAAAATAAACCGACCTTTTCTGGCACAAGCCCGGAGATTAAGCGTTCCCGACAAAAAGTAACCGCTTCTTGATTGGTCATCACGTCCCAAATGCCGTCACACGCGAGCAGCACGAACTCATGTTCAGGGGTTATCGCCTGTATCTCCACTTCCGGACAGGCTAAAGCAGTACCACCCATGAACAAACGCTAAACAATATGTATGTATTCGGCAGACCAGTCACGATTTGCTCGCGTGTCGATTTGGATTCGTTCTTTTTAAAGCTGAAATCGCCAAATGCTCTGGACAATGCCAAATTCCCATTGACTCGGTTGAACTCGACCTAAACCAAGTGCCATCAGGGCAAAACATTCGTTCATTGTATAACCCACCCATCCACCTGCCGCAAATATCCTCCGGCTTTCCTCCTCATTACCTCAAAAGCATTTCCTCCCGTTAGTCAAACAAAATTAAACTCACATGGTTTATGGTCTAAAAATGTATCATTAAATAGGGAATTTTATTGAAACCTTGCACATACCAGTGCTCAGAGCAACTGCCCTACCTTAAATCAAAAAAGTTTTGGGTTTCCCTTTTTGAAAATGTTAAAATATTGCCAGATACAGAAGCGACAGCCCTTGAATCACCAGCGTTCGCTTAAATCAATCTTTTTACATTAATAATATAAATGGGATTTTTGGTTTAATGGGAGAGAACTACGAAAAAAATTGCATTAGCTATAAGTTTCATTTTGGGAATTTCCCTGGCTTGATCAATAAAAACCAACCACAATAAATAAAATTGTCTTTGATTAACACCACGACAGCCGTACCTGTTGAAAAAGAAAAATTTTACTAATGTTCCTAACATGACAACAAGACAAACCGGATTTAAAATTGTACTAATTATTTTTGGTTAATTCTTACATTCACCCATTTGAATTTTTTTGACCTCTGAAACATCCCGAAGACATACAACACACTCACTTCCGGACATTTCCTCTCTGATCCCATCGTTGGTCATCATTTCCTCATCTAGTCCCAAAAATCCTTCGACCAGCGAATCGGATATTCGGCCCTCATCTGACAATGCCCAACTTCGATTCAAGCCAGAGAGAACGCCCCTCTAATTCCCCTTACTGAATGCATTCGATTGGGCAATCAGACTGTGTAAGTTTTGGCTGGCATATTTAGCAATTTGCGCGCCTCCTGAAAAATAAAAACAAAGTGTCATAATGCGTGAACGTCTCGCCATGTCCGTCAAAAACAGCAAAAAAGGCAGCGGTTGGGTCTTCTGATAGCTCGAGCAATTGCGTATGGGCATCTTCCATACCTAAGAGAGTATGGCCATTAGAATGAAATAATAGCAAATCGGAACTGTTCATGTTTCTAACCAACAAAATTTTTGGTACATTTCCAGTGTATCGCCTTGATTTTCTCTATTATTAATTGTACTTTAACAATTTGGAAGAATCCAAAATTTCTAATTTGATACCTGAATTGGCTACAAAAATAAAGGCGATTACCGTACCGATTGTCAATTAAGTAGTAGGGTCCGGATTTTTAGGGATTAAACCCCCCCCCCCCAAAAGTGGCAAAATAGGGACTAAGAAAGGTGCTAAAACTGACTAAACCCAGTCAATTTTTGCGTTAAAACCTTTAAAATCCATGTCTTTATTATTTTCTTCTTACAATTGTAAATATGATATTTTTCACACGTTTTTGAAACTTATAAAGAATTTTAGAGAAAAGTCGACCTTTGGGGGTTGATTTTGGTCTAAAAAGTCGCTCTAATTCAAAATAAATGAATGCTATTCCGGGCTTCTCTCGTCAAACCCTATCCGCAAAATCCGGACCCTACCAATTAGTCTTATTTCAAAATTCATACTTATTCGCCATCCCTGCATCGAAGAAGAGCCTATCAATAACGAGATTAGCGTATCTTATTACTTAAAAAAAGAAATTACCGACAGTATACCGATCATTGGAACAAGAGGCGTTGTCTTTGGTAGTGATAGGCTCACTTAAGGTTTGGCCCATTATCTAAAATTAAATGAAAAGAGTGCGCTTTGCGTATGCATTTTTCAAATGTTTCAAAACTAAATTGTAAAAAAAGGGAAAATACGATGAAATAAAACAAAACTTATGAATAAGAGATGGGGCAGGAATAAGTTCAAGCGGGACAAAAAGCACAAATTAGCCAGTTCGTGCAACCCCAGACAATAAAACCACGAGATTCAACCGCATCGTCTGCGTCTACCGGTGCGTTAAAATTTTGCCAAGATCATTTTCATTCATAACTGTCTTGCATGAGGAATTTGAACCATTTTTCATGTTCGTACGTACACTATAACTTAACGAAGGAAATAGCAATTAAATATAGCATTGAGCGTTGGCGTTATGTCAATCAAAAAAATGAGAATTACAGCAGAAATCGAGTTGGTTGCACTTCGTATGTGGCGAATTTTTTTTAATGTGCAGCAGATCTTCCCAACGTTTTTAGCTTGTCGATTTCACAGATCCTCTCTTAAAATGTTCTACTATGCACCTTCAAAGTTTGGCTTTTATCACGCCTTTATTGCGTCTCTTTCTGTTATTGTTGTTTCGGAACTTGGCGACAAAACATGGTTCATTGCAGCGGTAAATGCTATTTTTTCATTAAAAAAAACTAGGAAATATGCTTTTTGCCAATGTTATATTTAAGATTTTGGCCATGAGGCATTCTCGGTTGACTGTTTTTGCCGGTGCGATTGGCGCCCTGACGGTGATGGCCCTCGGCCATTCTTCTATTGTCTCAGAAAACTTTCATATTTTTAGGTGATGACGGTGTTCTCCGCCTGCCTTGGCTGGGTCACCCAGCTGATCCCGCATCGCATCACCTTTTACCTTTCGACTGCCCTTTTTGCAATATTCGGCCTCAAAATGTTACACGAGGCGTGGCATATGTCGCCCTCTGAGGGGCAGGAAGTGCAGGAGGAGGCGCAAGCGGAGGTGCAGAAAACCGAGCTGGACATGGACTCGGCCAAATACTCCGCGCTGGAGACCGGCTCGGAGTCGACTGAAAACCAAGGGTGGGCAAAATTTAAATGGTGGTCAAAACTAAACAAAAAAATCGCTGAATCATTCCTGATTTATTTAATTTTTTCAGTTCCTCGGCTTGGAAAATCATTTCCTTCGTCTCAACTCTTTTTGTCAAATCTTTTACACTCACTTTTTTCGCTGAGTGGGTTGGTGTTGAAGCGACATTTTTAAATAAAAAAAAGAAACCAAATTTAGGGCGACCGTTCTCAGCTGACAACAATTGTGTTGGGTGCCCGAGAAGACGTTGTCGGTGAGTGCAAATTGGTATTAAATTTATTAGAGACCGATCTGGACCTGGATCCAGAGTCCAAGTCCAGGATTTTTCAAAATGTAGGTCTCTAAAATTACTATATTATGCAAACACAACCAGTTATCCTCTTTTTTTTCATTTTTAATTGTTTTAGGTGTCATTTTGGGTGGAATCATTGGTCATATGATTTGCACTGGCATCGCTGTAGTCGGTGGACGTTTGTTGGCCCAAAAGATTTCGGTGCGAACAGGTTCGGCATCTTAGCAATTTATTTGGACTTAATCATTTTCACGAGCAGAGGCGTGGGTTGCAAGAAAAATATTTTAAATTTTATTCTTATGCAAGCGAGAGGGGGCTACACCCGGTTTTCCCCCCGAAGAACTTTACCTAGTTCAAAAGTTTCACATGCTATTAGTACTTCTCAAACTGCGGGGGGGGGGAAGGAATTGGGGAAACGCCCCCCCCCCAAGCGAAATAATCAGTTAAATTTAAAAAAAACATGTTTTTTTGCCACATTTCTCTTCCCTCTTCCCGTTCAGTGACTTTGATCGGTGGAATTGTCTTTTTGCTGTTCGCTTTTTCCGCCTTCTTCGTCAGCAGTGGGGACGAAGCTGTAGATAGGCTCACTTCTGAGCAGCATTTCCCCACCAGCGGTGGTGCCATTTCCATTCCATCCTCAACAACAGTCACTTTGCTCAACAACACGCCACAAAAGACGCATTCACTCGATCAAAACCAACAATGATTCGGGAGGGGAAGAGGGGTTTCTAATTTGTAAGCGATGGATTGACATTCAAAGTAAACGGGACAAAGGCGCTTCGCTTGTTATACGGAGATTTTTGCACATTTCAATCGCTTTTATTAACATTAGTGATAACGTTCCATATGATTGACTGTGAACATTTGTTCTATCCATTATTCTATTTCAAGTCTGTTGTATTTGTGCGCAAAATTTTTTTGATTTTGTTTTCTTAATTAAAATTTTATTATGGTGTACTCTTTTTCACGATCGTAATTCCGTCAATTTAGTGTTTGTTTTATGATATGTATCAATTTTGTTCGAGAGATTATTGGCTCTGTGTTGTGATGTACAAAGAATGGCGGGACCGGAATTCGTGTAAAAAAATTTGTTTGTTGTAGATCGTAATTCTCTGGATGTGTTCCAGACTCATACCGATTCCACAATTGGTTGATTGTCCCTCCACTCCCATCCCTTTGCATTTGATTTCGTCATTCCCTCGCTCACAACGCACTGATTACTCGGCCGATGCTCATCCAATTTGACTGTTATTTTTGCCAATTTTTCTAATGTGTTCGTTCATATTTATTTAACTTTTCCACCTTTACAATTCATATAAATAATTGTATTGTCATCTTTGTTGGTTTGATTATTGTATGTTGCCGATATAAGGACGACAGTGCAAATATTGCCGTTCGGGTAATGTGTATGGGGAATGTTATCGTATCGGATTTCGGGTCACCCCCTCCCATCCCTGTCTCTTATACACATCTAGATGTGTATAAGAGACAGGCATTTAACTCATCTGTCCTTCTGATTGGCTGTTGACGAGGCCTGAGGTGATTTTTTCACTTCGATCGTCAGCAGCGAACGCTTTTGAGTCCTTACCTCCCAATTCCCTCCCCCCGTTCATTCTTCCTTCCTTACGGCCAATTCCATTGTTCCACCCTTTTTATTACATTTCCTGCCCACACAACTGCCTTTAGCTCGTGTAGCATCGTCTTTCACATCCCTTTTCGCTCCATTGCGTCCAATCCGTCCGATTCTTCCATCGTCCATGGCATTGACCAACGGAGTTGCGGAAGGCGAGGTGGAATTGGAGGTGCAGAAGATGGACGGGGCGGAGGAGGAGGAGGCCACGCTTGTGAAGAAAGAGCTCAAGCTGGAGGAAGGCGAGGCTGAAGGAGGAGTAGAAGAAGGTGACCAACAGGGGGAGGGGGGAGGGCAGGAGAAGGTGCAAAACTCAGAATTGTCGGGGAGGGAGGTGATAAAAGTGTAGGGAATGGGAGAAGCTGTTCGATAAGGGGGGAAGAAGAATATGGAAAATAGTAATTTTTAAAAATGTTCAGAAACAGCGGATGAAGCGGCCGGCGACAAAACTGAAGACCAGGCAAGTTGCCCCGGGGTTCTTCATTTTGTGATCTTTCAAAGTCCAATTTTTCTTTAAAAACCCATCGACAAGCACCTCTCTGTTTGAATACATTTAAACATTAATAACAGATTCTCTTTCCCTCGGAGGGTATGCCCTTTGCTCCCCTTACTCCACTCACAATTCCCGGTAATGAGCTAAAGAAAGGTTGAAGATGGGGGGGGGGGGAAGAGAGAGAAAGAGATTGGGATTTTCGCCATCGCTCTTCTCTCTGGCAAGCTTGAAAGAGCCCTTTTCTTCGTCTCGGGCTAATGAAGAACAATTTTTGATCATCTTTAGAGACAGGAAGGAGAATATGGGAGAGGGGTAAAAGGCAAACACAGAGAGGGAGGGAGGAAGGGAGAAAGAAAGAGGGAGGGAGAGACAAGAGATACCCTCTCATATCCAGCCAACTTCGAGTTTTGTTCGATCGTCGAGAGGATTTGTTGGTTCTGTGTCCCATGCGACTGTTTCTCTTTGCTCCCACAATGTTTTTTTGACAATTGTTTTAAAGTTGCGCACTCAAATTGGCCGCCACATCCTTTTGTTAGTGCCGAAATAGAATTTTTTTGGGATTTGTTACTATTTCAGCATTCAATTCCTCCGTAACTGTATCCAACCAACCACCAGGTACCCGACATAACAAACGAAGACCCAATGACAACATCAATGGACGGCATCGAGGACATAGAGGTCGAGTGGTGGAAATTTGAATTATTAATTCAATCTAGGGTTGGTACCCGACCCCCGGGGGCGGGAAAGTCGGGGATCGAGGTCGGGACGACCCAATTTTGGGGTCGGGGACTAACCCTAATCCATCTGTTTAACTTGGAATATTTCAGCAGAAGGAAGGGGAAGAAAATGCGGAAACTGTGGAAAAGGCGGCGGAGGATGAGAACACCGAGGCGGCCGAAATTCCGGTCGATGTTTACGATGAGGCGGCAGAGGGTGAAAAAGTGCCGGAGGGGGAGCAGGAGGAGACTCCGGCCGAAGAAGAGAATCCGGAAGAGGAGCCTTTGCCCGAAGAGGGTGCCGATTTGCCTGAGGGAGCTATTGAGGTACCCGTAGGGGGCGTTGAGCTGCCTGACACCGAAGAGGAGAAGTCGAAAGCGGACGAGGCGCTTCAGGCAGAGTCAGAGCCGGAGGCGCTTGAGGCAGAGTCAGAGACGGAGGCGCCGCTCGAGACACCCGTTGAGACGGAGGGCGAGGAGCCAAAGACTGAGGATGAGCAGCAGCAGTTTGAACTGCAGGTGCGCGCCCGAAGAGTCTCGTGATGCGAATGACACTTTCTCCGGCATCATTTAGGCACCGCCGAGGGGACGGCCTCGCACTCCGAACGATTTGGACGAGTTGCAACGTGTGGAGGTGGAGGCTGCGGAGGTGCCGAGCGCGGCGGATGATGTGGCCAGCGTGACCGGCTCCAGGAAGGCGCCAAGCGTCGGTCGGTGGAGAAGCCGGGCAATTTCCGTCATTTAATTTGGCCATGTTTAGCGTCGCCAGTTCCCGCAACTCCAAAGAGCGCCGCGTCCACCAAGAAAACGTGCGCTCTACCGAAACAGATCCCCCCGAATAGCGCCCTTATCAAGTTCAGGACATTCGAGGATGAGGTGCTGTCTGTTAAAAGTGGCAGAACCAAATCGCCAAAGAGTCCCCGATCACCGCGCACTCCGAAGTCACCGAAATCGCCCAGGTGCTGAACTTGATCAGTGAATGATCAGACAAACAATGATTTTCAGAAAAGTCGAAATGGTGGAGCCGCAACTAGAGCAGGAGGAGGAGGACGTTGGTGCAGCAGCATCGAAGGATGAGGAGGAGAAGCAGAGACAGGAAAGTTTCGACGCACGGATGCGCGAAAGGGAGGAGGAGGAGGCAAGGTGAGGAGGAGGGATATGAAAGCAATGTCCCGCTGTTGTCCGAATGGTCTATTCCTTTAAAACCCTGGAATATGAATCTTTTCGACCGGCTTAACTGGGTTTGATCGGATTGGCAGATGGAAACGCATGACCAGCTGGGACAAGGGCGAGGATGGGACGGCGGCGGTGGAACGCAAAACATCGGCAGTTACGGTAGAGACAGTGGACGAAGTGCCGGAGGAGAAATTTGAGGCCGAGCCGGAGCAGAAATCTGAGGCCGAGCCGGTGGAGAAGGTGGAGGAGGAAAGCGAATTGGAGCAGAAGGTCGAGGGTGAGGAGGAGCCAAAGTCGGTGCTTGAAGAGGTGCCGGTGGCGGAGGCTGAGTCGGCTCCGGAAGAAGCGGAGACAGAGGAGCCCAAGGCGGAGGCGGTGTCGGAGGAGGAGACGGAAGCACCGCCAGGCCCTCCTCGGCCGGAACGCTCACCATCCCCGGTAAGTGTGGTTTGATTGACGACGCATCGAATACCCCTTAACACTTATACATTGCTCGTTGTCCCCTTACAGATGCAGCGGAGGGAGCCCTCAGCGAGGGACAGGGACTACATGCCGTATGATCAAGACACCCTCCATGAGACGGTGCCGGCTCGACTGCCCACCGCCACTTCCTTCTCGTCATATTCCCCCGCGGTAAGAGGCGACCAATTCCCCCCCCCCCAAATTTGCCAACATAAAACAATTTCCGCTGCAGGAACGCGAAACGTACAAGCCAATCTCGCCATGGGTGGACCAGAGCAGCAAATACCGTAATGAGGTGCATTTCGCCAAGTGTCGCCCTCAGCCAATCTCAGCCCTCCCCTTACAGTACACTGTGGGCGAACCCCCAGTTGCCCCTGCTGCTTACACCGCCTTCTTCGATGTACTGCGCCAACTCTCGTCCATATCTGACAAATGAGCTCGTTCCTTTCCCTGTTTAGGACCTGGTCGCCACCGGGCCCTTTGCTAGCTCCCTTTACTCCACTTCGCGACTGTTGGAGCGATCTCGTTCTCGCACCCGAGTGAGTGCCAATGGGACTGAATGTCGGCAAATTTTGTTTCCCTAATTAAATGCACTGAAATGGGCAAAAAATGGACCTTCTCAACACACCATATTCATTCCTTTTAGGAACGCCGTCAGGCACTTCGCTCACAAAGCCAGGCGCGAAACTATTACCGGTCCGTCGAGTTTCACTACCGGTCTCTCACTATATCTAATCGCTGTTGACTTGTTCCCTCTCCATTAAATGAATCCCAAAATTGATTGATCCATTATCCAATAAATTTTAAATTTTTTGGAAGAAATGGACACAATGATTTTGGCTAAAAATTAAGAAAAATTGTCAGATTCGCGTCCCAATACCCGGCGCCGTTGCGCACCCGCGACTACTCTACCCCGCCCTCCTCCTGCCTCACGCGAGCTCCGACCGCCGCCAGCTCATTCGTCTCGTTCATAGACAACTATGGCGCCAAGCAGTACGACCTGGCACGCAGTCAGTCGCTGCACCGTAACTCCGTCTACAATAGCAACATGGCATTGAGTCGGTCTGCGTACGTTTTTTGAACCCGTCAATGCATGGGATTGGGTCATCGGTTTTGATTTTGTTTAGTTCCCGCGGCGGCGTCGATTACTATCTGGGCTCGGGCCGAATGTCCCGCGTGGAATCCTACGCGGACGCGCTGCACAGCCGTTATGAGTGGAACATGCCCAGCAGTCACGACATGTACTACGCCTCCAATCGGGGCCAAGTGGGCTACGCGCCCCTCGCCAACTACCAGGTCAGCAGCGAGCAATAATAATATTTTGGGTCACATATTTTGGCGCTAGGACAAAATACTAACGGACAAAATCCCTAATTAGGTATTAGTGATTTCGTCCGCTTTTGGCTTATTAAGGATTTTGTCCGTTAGTGTTTTGTCCTGACACGTTTTTTTTGTTGAATTGACGCCACTTCCTTCCTTAAGGGGAAACAGTTCTTTATGGGTCTGAATGTGCCAACTCATTTCGTTTGAAAAACTTTCGGGTGATCCAAATTATTCTCGAATCGGGCACTAATTTCGACTTCCGCTCGAGTTTCGTAACCAGCGAGTCGGGGCAAAACAAAAGCTTTGGATTTGCCCCCTCTCCCCCCATCAAATGTTGAGAAATGTGCCGAAAAAACGTTTTCCTCTGGTTACGGGGCCGAGAGACACGACTGCTTCAGAGCTACGTGAGCGGCCTCCAGCGCAGTCTGTCTCGAGAGAAATTCCAACGGGATAAGGTTGGTTGGTTTTGTTTTCCCCGCGGGGCGCCTAATTTATCTGATCACTTTGGCAATGCTCAGCTGCGCAACAAGTACGCGACGGTCAGCTACCAGCTTGACCAGGCGGTCAAACAGATGGACTTGCTGCGTTCCCACAATTACTCGGCAATGCGCTCCGGCTCAGCGCCACGCACTTCCGTCTACGCCAATTTCTACCCCTATTACTGAGGGTGGGTGTCCCGTGTGTGGAGGAATGCTGATGACACATTGAAATGATGGTACGGTATGGATGGAGACAGACGGTGGCTCATTTTGTATGGTGTATACTGTATTTACTGTAGTACCATAGATTACCTTCTTCGACATGACGTGTCCTGCTGACTCCCCCATTCTCCCCTTCACCAGATCACAAATTTTGATGATGTTCAATGATAATGAATTCATTTGATGGTGCATAAAGCAATATTTTACATTTTGTGATTCAAATGCGTCAAATTCGAACATTTAGCGGATGGATTAATCAAGTTAAAATTAATTAGTTAATTTATTAATGTCTGCTCCTCGCACTGCCACATCTGCTCTCGCACTGTTGCCTGGTGCTGAACCTGTTGGCGTTGCCGCCGCAGCCGCGATGAAAGAAGACTTTGCACTTCCTCTCCTGAAATATCCGATCATCGTCATGCAAAATGTGAATTTCCACCATACTTTGGAATCGAAGAAGTACTGTAGATGGGAAGGTGGAGACGGCTCACCCGCGCGACATTGCCGACCTTTAATGAGCAAATTCCGATCAATTCAAAGTTTGCGGAGATTAGTACCTTCGATCGGACGAAGTCGGCAAAAATTTTGGATAGACTCAGTTTTGGATGTTCTGTTGACCTGAAAAATGTGCCCAGCAGATCGATTAGTCTGTTGCCGACGCAATTTACCTCGAAGGGATCTTGGATGCCAATGTCGCCTTCCCCTTCCTTTGGCTCCGCCAATTTCAATTGTTCAGTCGGAGCAGCGTCACCACCTTTTATTCGACAATTTGGGCACTTCGTTCTGCTGTTTAACAAACCCTTTTTGGCTCCAGCAATCAACAAATGTGCAAATTCCGTCGGTGCGCCAGCTGTAAAAAATGCAATGTCCACCAACCGATCAAAGAATTTGAATGATTCGGCTCAAGATATAGGTTCCGGATATTCGTTCTTGTGCAAAACTAATCACAGCCACCACCCTCCATCCTATCTCACCCGCTCGTGCCGCCGCACTCGCAGGCTGACTCGGCACATCCAAAGGTTGAGCCGACTCTAAAAGGGCATTATACAAATTTATTGCGGCACAATTTCCCCAATCCCACGGCTGTTGCTCTTCGCCTCTGTGCCCGTTGTTGGCGACACGTTCGACGGCGTTCCTTTCGCTGTTCTGCGGTCAAAAGGAGCCGACCCTTGGCCGACCACCTCGCCGGGGTTGGAACTGCGAATTCCGAAGTGCGGGGCAACAATCTCACTGGAGCTGCTCAGTTGGCTGCCCTGGGACACCAACGGACAGCACATCCGCACTGAATTTGAATTTTGGATCATCATCATCGTGCTTTTAGTTTCGGCCCGAACCCCCGCTTCGTCCAGTAAGACCCGATACTCTTTCCATCCGAGCTACCAAGGCGTCCCATCACCCGCCCCTTATTTGTTAAGCTCTTTATGTTCCCGCCCTTAGGCGTTTTAATGTCCAACAGCTGGGACATATTCTTCCTTAGAGTACTGTTTGTCTTCATCTACCCTGCGCCCCTCCCACTCACAGTTTCGGTCCGTGTTAATAGAGCAGAAGAATCCCCGAGAGCACATCGCCTGTCCGTCCAGCTCAATTCCTGCCCCACACACCAGCAACTCCCCGCTGGTGTCGTTCTTCATCGGGTCCGACCCGTCCGGACAAATTGCGGGCAAATCAGCCAACATTGTGCGCGCCGCGTCCTCCTCATCGTTGGACGCTTTCACTTCCAATTGTTTGTCCGCCGTACCGCCAGGCGCACTAATGGACGGTTTACGCCTAAGCTCGGAGCTCTTCTGGCCGGGACAGCACACTGACGGCGGCCCGTCGGCACAGAAATAGCCGGAAGGGCATCCGATGGAGTCTGATCGGTCCCCACACAATACGGGGTTCTTACCCCCAAGGGGCAATTCAGCACCCGGACAAGGGCCAAGTCCGAGCTTTGGCTGTGCCGAGTTGGCCGTCAAACCTAATCAATGCGCAAATTTGAATTTGGGTGTGTTGTTTTTATTCGACCGTACCAATTTTGCAGCGCGTTTCGCAATCCGCCAACTTGGCAAAATTATTTTCATTCCCATCACAGCCGGAAAAGTAGAACAGTCGGCACTGGTCGAGGGCTAAGTCGTAAAAGTAGCGCAGACTGGCCTCCTGACAGCCGCCGCGGCGAAGCGGCTGCACGCAAGGGCTGAGGTCGGCGGAAGCGGCTGTCAGCAAATTATGCTGACGGTAGATCGCCTGATTGATCCGTGCCGGCGGTGCTTTGTCTGGAAAAGAAATTTGAAAGGTACGGTGGGTTTTTTTGTTGTTGCCAAATTTAAACCGTCAAAACGCAGAGAATGTGCCGACGACGGTGAGCCACCGCTGTCCACGGAGAATGCTGACGATGCAAGCACACTTTGCTGTCCGCGTCGGACACGTCTGTGCTGGTGATGAAGGCGGTGCCGGAGGAAGCTGTTCTGCTGCTGTTGGCTCTTGTACCCGTGCTGAAATTGATCAGAGGTTGGTTTTGTCATCCAACTGCTGGTCACGTTTGTGTCCACCTTCAGTTCCTCCCCGTCGTATCCGCCAAACACGTGCTGGTCGTACGGGTCGTCCTCGTTGGGACAGCAGGTGTAGTCCAGACCGTTGAAGAAGCACACCGACTTGGCCGGACATTGGTTCATGCCCGGCAAACACATCACCGGCCGTCCTTACAAAGACCGGACAATTCCCACCCATCCAACAACCAACCCTTCTCGGCACACACTCACCGTCCTTGTAGCGCATGGCATTTAGCCCATTCGGACACACGGGGATTGTTTGATGAGCAGCTCGCTGAGGTTGGGTCACCACCACCTCCTTGGAGAAGGACTGCCCGAACGTTTCCAAAGCGCCGGGGAATTCGCCAAAACCTTATTAAAGCATTGCATTCACCCGGCACACCCTCCAACAATTGCCCCAACCTTTCTGATCCATTCCGCCAATGTTTTGCTCCTCTTTGTTGGACGGCACGTGGTTAGGCAGCCCGCTCTGCACCGCAACTGTTGGAGAAGCGGCAACAACCGCCGATGCTAAGGCCTCTTTTGGTTGGTCAACTGAATGGAATAGGCGGCACCGTTCTATCTCGAAACTATCTCCTAATCTTGACTGATTTCGCGTCGCCCGCTCTATCACATCCCCTCGGGGGACAATTTCCTCACATCGTTTGCCCGTTTGATAGTCAATCACTGCCGGCGGCGATGGGCCAAGCATTGGTGGAAGGTTTGCGGGGAGCTGCTGCGGCATTTTGGGCAGTGGTTGAGCACTGTAGGACGAGTATCCGTTCGCCGTACCGCTAGAGGGCAACGATGGGGGCGCTTGGAGGGAGGCGGGGGCAGGCGCGGGAGCTGCCGGTTCCGCGGACAAAGTGGGCATTTCGCCACTAAAGGAACAACAGTTTCATAAGACTGAAGACATTGCCACCAGCAACTTCATACATTGCTTGTGCCAGTGCCGGCATTCCGATCGCCCCTTGGGAATTTTCAGTGAGTGCAATGGTCGCCGCTTTTGCCAGCGGAAGCTCGTTTTCGTGTTCTGTTTGCTGCTGCTGATCTTCCCCTTCGTCGTTGGCATTTTGGGCTTGCACTGCTCCAACTTCTCGTGACTTTTGCTGCTGTTCAATCGAAGGCAGTGTCGGTGGTGTTCGTGCGTTTGTCACCACATTTTGTGGATGCGGGACGCCAGGCAATTGGAAGACTGGGAGAGGAAACAATGTTCGAATAATGGCTTTCCTTGGAGGCTGATACGGGCAAAACTCACATTTGCACATTGCTTCACATTCATCATTGGTGCTGAACCGATTCTCATTGCCTGATTGGCCTTGCCACACAAATTGCTCACATCTATATAAAAATAAAATTGGGTCAACGAGTACACACCAGGGATGTAACCGGATTTCCTGACATTTTTGGGTCCGGATACATCCCTGTACACCCATAGACAGGTTCTGGTTTTGCTGACAGTATACCCACCGGAGGTTCCTGACGTTGAAGTACCACTGCACATGGTATCCCCCGCCGGTGCCCTCTTCTCTTTCCAGGGAACACTTCTCCGGCAACAACTGATGACTGTTAGTCAACTGCTGAACCTTCTTGCACTTCGTCTCGCATTGCTCCCGCTCAGCAAAATTGTTTTGATTGCCCTGACAGCCGCCGAATGAGAACTGCTCGCAAAGACCCGTTTGAGCGTTAAAGAACCTGAACATTGGTCGGTATGAGGAGGGCACAGTTTGGACGCGACGGAGAAGTTCAAGCGGAAACTCTACCATTTCGGCACATATTGGCGACATGCACCCGCGTCTGGCGGCAATGAACAGACGACCTCCGCAGAGTCCCTGACATTCTCCAAAGTGTCTGGCATAATTGGAGGAACCAAAGCCTTCTGCTGAGGTGGAGGCAGAGGCGAAGCTGGACTAACGGTAGATGAACGCACTAGGGGCACTAGCTCAGGGAGGGGAGAACGAGCGGAGACTGTTGGCGGCGTGTTGGGGTCGGCGAGGGCTGGGGTTGGAGGAGGCTGCTGAGTGTGTCCAGAAGAAGCTATCGCTAAAAAAAGCATATAAAACGGCCGGTCGGTTGAATTTGAAACAATTCATTGTGAGGAACAGTGAAAAGTTGGGAGTGCAAAAGCTAAATGGTGCTTTTAGGTGCCAAAAGTGAACAACAAAAAGTCAATGATCAATATAAACAGACGACTTACAGTAAGCTTGGAGGCCAGAGGATTGTTTCTTACTGTATATGCACATTTTTTTCTCACCCGGTCCGTTGGTCATCAACGCGGTGTCCTGTTGCATTCCCACCGGAACAGTTGGGGCGAGTCCGTTCATCTGCTGCTGATGCGGAGACATATCCGCCCGCGTTGGGGTGAGTCTACCCGCCTGCTGTTGTTGATGCGGAGACGCCTCCGTGCCCGCGGCCTCTCTCTCTTCGCCATCAGCTAACTGCTCTCCGCCACCCTCCTCCCTGGCCTCGGTGGAATTGCCTCCTTGCATCTCCTCGAGCGTGATTGGTTGCAGACGTGAACTGTCATCGATGAGGCCGCCCCACACTGGCAACATTTTGCGCGCCACCTCCTCGCGTCCACTGCCTCCGCCGCCTCCCCCACTGCCCTGTTGTTGAAGGTGGTGCAGGGTGAACAGGTCGGACAAGGCGCCCTCCCCTCCGGACACCGGTGAAGACGCGTTGCCAGTCATGGGTGCATTGGGCGAAGATAGCGGCGACGTTGAAGAGGACTGGACTGGGTCCAGATTTTGAGATTGGATTTGTTGACGTCCTCCATCATTATGTTGAGCCCGTGATTGAATTTCCTGTTGTTGCGCTGCTTGTGAATGAGGGCTAGAAGCATGTGGAACGTCAGTTTTATGATCAGAAATATTTTGAAACAAGTCCAGTCGTTGTCGCTGAACATGTTGCTGCTGCTGTTCGTGTTCCTTATGAGGTTCTTGCAGAGAAATATGTGATTGTGGAGTAGCTTGTTGTGGCTGTTCTCCTACTCTTTGTTGAATTTGTGCCTGTTGCGACTGTTCACCTTGTTCTTGCTGAGCCTGAAGAGGCGGAGCTTGTTGCTGTTGTACTCCTTGTTCTTGTTGAATTGGTGGAGTTTGTTGAGATCGTCCACCTGCTTCCTGAGCTTGATGAGACACATGTTGCGGTTGTCCTTTTTCTGTTTGTTGTGGTAAAGCTTGTTGCGGTTGCACGCCTTGTATTTGTTGAACTTGTGGAGGCGCAACTTCTTGCAGCTGTCCTCCTTGTATTTGTTGAATTTGGGATGACGGAGCTTGTTGCGGTTGTCCACTGTTTACTTGCTGTGCTTGAGGAGGCAGAGTTTGTTGAGGTTGTCCTCCTTGTATTTGTTGAATTTGTGGAGGCGCAACTTCTTGCGACTGTCTTCCTTGTATTTGTTGTGCTTGAAGAAGCGGAGCTTGTTGCAGTTGCCCTCCGTGTAATTGTTGATCTTGTGGAAGCATATCTTGTTCTTGTTGCCCACTTTGTTGAATTTGTGGAGGAGGGGCTTCATGTGGTTGTCCAGCTTGAACTTGCTGAGCTTGAAGAGACAGAGTTTGTTGCGGTTGCCTTCCTTGTACTTGCTGGACTTGAGGAAGCCGAACATGGTACCGTTGTCCTCCTTGTACTTTTTGAATTTGTGGAGGCGCAACTTCTTGCGACTGTCTTCCTTGTATTTGTTGTGCTTGAAGAAGCGGAGCTTGTTGCAGTTGCCCTCCGTGTAATTGTTGATCTTGTGGAAGCATATCTTGTTCTTGTTGCCCACTTTGTTGAATTTGTGGAGGAGGGGCTTCATGTGGTTGTCCAGCTTGAACTTGCTGAGCTTGAAGAGACAGAGTTTGTTGCGGTTGCCTTCCTTGTACTTGCTGGACTTGAGGAAGCCGAACATGGTACCGTTGTCCTCCTTGTACTTTTTGAATTTGTGGAGGCGCAACTTCTTGCGACTGTCTTCCTTGTATTTGTTGTGCTTGAAGAAGCGGAGCTTGTTGCAGTTGCCCTCCGTGTAATTGTTGATCTTGTGGAAGCATATCTTGTTCTTGTTGCCCACTTTGTTGAATTTGTGGAGGAGGGGCTTCATGTGGTTGTCCAGCTTGAACTTGCTGAGCTTGAAGAGACAGAGTTTGTTGCGGTTGCTTTCCTTGTATTTGCTGAATTTGTGGAAGCGGAGCATGGTGTGATTGCCCTCTTTGTATTTTCTGGACTTTAGGAAGCGGAACATGGTACTTTTGTCCTCCTTGTACTTGTTGAATTTGTGGAGGCGCAGCTTCTTGCAGTTGTCTTCCTTGTGTTTGTTGGGTTTGTGGGGACACAACTTGTTGCTGATGTTGTAATTGAACTTGTTGAAGTTGTTGAGAGAACTGCTGTTGTGACAGGGTTTGTACATTTTGTTGCGGTATATTCTGTGTCTGAATTGGCGATTGTAGAACTTCTGTTTCCTTTTCCACTTCTCTTTGTTCCTTCTTTTTTTTGTCGGTTTCCTTTTCTTTTTCTCTCCCCTCCCATTCTCTGCTATTCTTCGGTCTTTCTTCCTCTGCCGGTTTCTCTTCCGGTGCAATGTACACCTGTTCGCTCTCTTCACCCTCATTTCTATCATCATCTCCCTCCGACTCCAACTCTGTCGCTGTCTCATCCAACTTTGTGGCACTCTCTTCTTTTTCCCCGTTCTTTTCCTTCCCCCTGTTCTCTGCCTCCTTGTTGCTCTCCGTCTCCAACCAGATCATATCATCTGCCTCCCCTTTGCCTCCTCCCGTTTGTCCTTCTTTCTCGTTGTCCTCCTTGTTCTCGATTATCCTTTCTTTCTGCTCCTCTCTGTGTCTACCGCTCTCCACTTTGTCCGCATTCTTTTGGCCTCCTGCTCCCTTTTCGATCTGCACCCCTCCGGCTTGAAGCGGTACCTGTAGACGCTGCTGTTGTTCCATTCCCTTATGCCGAGCGTCCCCGTCGCCCCTTCCCAACTCCTTCAAGTCGATGGTCGTTACCCTTCCCGGGCCCCTTCCGGGCTGTTCTGCTGCTGTCCCATTCCATGCTGCCACGGCACTTTTCGTCGATACCTGCGGCACTTCGATAGAATGTATCTTCAGCCGATGAAGACCATCCCGACCTCCTTCTGCACCCCTACCAACGGAGAACAACCACATCGGCGGGTGCTGTCCCTGCACTACTTGTTGCTGCTGTTGTCCATGCTTTTCCTCCTTCTCCAACGCAATTTCATCTCCTTTTTGATTTCCTCTCAGTGTTTCTTTGCCGTTTTCTTCCTTTTTCTCCTCATACTTTTCTCTTCTGCCTTCTTCCGTGCTTCTTCCACTTCCGTTCTCTTCAACATTCGTGTAAATGTTGTTCGTACCCGGAAGGGCGGCAACCTGTTCCTGCTGCTTTACCCGTGGCGGTTCCCTCGGGGGAATGACTCGGTGTTCTGCCTGAGTTTGTGGCAACGGCGGTGAAGGAACCGGAACAGAGGTGGTGGCTGGTGCTGAGGAAACAAACACAAAAACAGTGCGAAAAAGTGCAAAAAATGAAGCTTAAGAATGCTTTTTGTGCTGTTTGGCTTTAATTGGTTTTTTGTTCGTCCTCAAAAAAACAAAAGAAAAAATTAAAATCGCGGAAATAAATTTCCCAAAGTTATGAAAGTTCACCAACCCGTCTTCTCCACTTCTTCCACCTTTTCTTGCGTAACTGGAGCCTCTTCCTGCTCTTGTACACTATGGTTCTGCTGCAGTTGATTCTGTTCCTTTTCGAACACAATTTTCCCATTTTCTTTCACCCTTTTTCCTCCTTCCTCTACTCTTCTTCTTCCTTCCTCCTCCTTTACACTTTTTTGTTCTTCTTCCTTTGCCAATTTTCCTTCTTCCTCTTCATCCACTCTTCTCCTTCCTTCCTCATCTGCTCTTCTCCTTCCTTCCTCATCCGCTCTTCTCCTTCCTTCCTCATCTGCTCTTCTCCTTCCTTCCTCATCTGCTCTTCTTCTTCCTTCCTCATCTGCTCTTCTTCTTCCTTCCTCATCTGCTCTTCTTCTTCCTTCTTCTTCCTTCGCCTTTCTTCCTTCTTCTACCGCAATTCTTCTTGCTTCCTCTTCTCTCGCTATTTTTCTTCCATCTTCCTCCTTGGTTCTTTCTTTCTCTTCCTTCGCTCTTCTTCCTTCTTCTACCGCTATTCTTTTTGCTTCCTCTTCTCTCGCTCTTTTTCTTCCATCCTCCTCCTTGGTTCTTTTTTCTTCCTCTTCCTTCGCTCTTCTTCCCTTTTCTTCGTCCGCCTTACTTGATTCTTCTTCCTTCGCTCTTTTTTCCTCTTCTTTCGCTCTCCTCCATTCTTCCTCCTCCTTAACTCTTCTTATTCCATCACCCTCTTTATCCATTATTTTTTCTTCATCTTCCCCCTCTGTTTCATCTTTCTCTTCTTCATCTTTATCTTTCACTTCATTTTGTGGTACTTTTATATCTCCCCTTGCTGCCGACGTTTCCACTGAAGGCAATGCTGGCGGTGTAATTGGCGCTTCTTCCACATGATCAGGCACGGTCATTTTTGGCATTTCTTTATCCGATCGCACTTCCTTCTCTGCTCCTTTTTCTTCTCCACTCGCCATCATTCTTTGCTCTTCTTTTTCCTTTCCTTGCTCCTCCCTCACCTCCTTTTGTTTTTCTTCTCTTTCCTTTCTTTGCTCCTCCCTCACCTCTTTCTGTTCTTCTTCTCTTTCTGTTCCATTCTCCACCATTATCTCCTCCTTCCGTTTATCGCCTTCTTTTTCCTCTTTTGCTGTCTGCATTCTTTCCACGCTGTTTCCCTCCACACTCTGTTCATTTTCCGCTTCTCTGACACTCTCTACTGCGTGTCCTTGTGGCTCCTTCCAACCGTCCGATCGTTGCCCATTCTTCAGACCCACTTCATTAGCAGCGATAGTTGCTACCGTGCTCTTATGCCCTTGTTCTCCAGTTGTTGCTGCTACACTTTCCTCTCTTCCCTCTTCCTGCGTCTCATTGTCAGTTTGCTGTCCCGCTGCTGTCTGGTTGTTCTCCAGCTGCTTCTGCAACGGCTTGCCCTCTTCTTCATCCGCCAGTTTCAATGGTACTCTTTTCGACTGTTCATCATCAACATCTTCGACTTTCTGCTGACGAACTTTCTGTTCGTCAACACCAATTGGTACTACTGCCGCTTGGGGGGACGACGAACTTGGAGGGGGAGGGGTGGGGAGTGTGGGCAGTGAAAGTGCCGGGGACGGTTGCTGAACGGCGGCTGAGTGTTCACCGCCGTCTGTGTGGGTGCTGGTGCCTGAACATTGTGGTGCAATGCAAAGTGAGCTAGTGGTGAGAGTGGGCAGTGAGCGATCCCTTGTTGTGAACCAAGTCAAGCCCCGAGTGTCAGTGTTGTGTGATTTGTGATCAAAGTGTGAATATGTTCTCATATTTTAAGTTTAAATTTTCAAAACTTACGCGAAAAGCGTCCGCAGTAAATTTGGCATTCTTTTTGGGAGAAGAAGTGATTCCGGTTGCCGGCACAGCCTAAAAGGTGGCGAATTTAGCAAAGGGGCATTATTAATTTCAATTTCTGAATTTCGTCTCAAATTCCACAAAACATTGCCTGCCCAAGGCTTAGCCATTTTTACCTGTATAAGTGAACGACTCGCACTGGGCGTGCTCGACGTTGAAGTACCATCGCTGTACAAAACGAGTGCATGAGGGCGCACCGGGGTCCTGAAAATCAAGCAGTTCATTTTGTGCCCTTCCAACCAATCGAGAGGCGATATTTTAATCCGAGACATTTTAACGCATTGTCAAAAACCTATAAAACGACACTGACCAATATTTGTGAGCATATTTCGTTGTTGCCGAATGCGACTACTTGTTGCTGCTGCTGTTGTTGTTGTTGCTGTTGTTGTTGTTGTTGCTGTTGTTGTTGCTCGTGTTGTTGTCGTTGGACAGATGCAATTGGCAGTGGTGCTGCTGCGGTTGTGATTGTGGTAATGATCTGTTGCGATGTCGGCGAGTCGTCCGAAGAGGTGGCGGCACTCGGACTCGGGGGAGCTGGTACGGTTGGGGTGGAAGCGGTGACGGCGGCTGTTGGTGGCGGAAGCAAAGAGCCCGAAACCGAATTGGGCACTCCGTGTTGAATAACCTCTGTGGACAAATTAACACATCTTTAAATCAATTTAGGGGATTTACCGATTAATTTGGGTGCCGGAGCGGACGGTGGTGAGGGCGGAGAAGGCGGGGAGGAGACGGGGGCTGGCGGCGACAATGCTGGCGCAACCGGACGGGGAGCCGGCCGATTGGGCACAGAGACGGACTCGTCCTCTGGCAGAGCCGGCGCGGGGGGCTGCTCGACACCGGTGGACGCTTGGGTGGGCGTTGGCGGAAGGAGAGGACACACGCACTCCTGACAGCCCTTCCTGGCAAAATAAAACGACTATTTGAATGGATCCGAATTACTATTTCACATACGGACAGCCGACATTTCGACCCTTCCAACCTGTTCAAGAAGATGATACACGGCTCAACGCACAATTGGATGTCCAACGGAGGGCAGTGGGCGCGTCCGGCGGATTCCGGACCAGGGATGAGCGGAGGATGGCGCGTAGGAGCACAACTAACAATGGCAGCAACAAATGTTGATGCTGCGAATCAAATGTGCAGCTTGCTCTCACCTGCACAGCGTGCAGCCCCGCCCGTCCTTCACCAATTGGCAGCGCGTCAAGTCGCAATCCTTCGGCGGGTCCGTCTGCGAGCAATCACTGCGCACGCAGGCCACCTAATCAATTACAGCAGGTGGCCAAATTATAAAAGACCCCAAATTGGTGTTTAAAATGATCGGACCTGACAGTCGGCCAATGTTGCAAAATTGTTTCCATTGCCGCTACAACCGCCATACATAAATTGGTTGCAACGATTGGTGTCCGAATCGTAACCGTAACGGTGGAACACGCCCGAACATTCGCCTGTTCAAAATTGGGGGCAATCATTAGAGTGAGAGGAGGGGGCAAGTCAAGCTGATCGGTGATCACCCGGGTCAATGCGATGATCACAAATGTTGTTGCTGAGAACCTCTGCAATAGGGAGAGAACAATTTTCGGAAAAATGTCCAATTAAGCGTACTATTTACCGTCTCAGGGGCCCATTTTTTTTTATTGATGAAGCAATTTTATTTTATTTTCTATCATTTGAATGAAATTGATATTTGTTGCCCAATTTTACTTTTTCCTTCCGTCTCCGGCGGAGTGCAACGTCTTTTACAATCGACCAGTGATGCGAAGTTGTTGCCGTTGCCGCCGCAGCCTCCTAAAGTCAATGAAAGCGTTCACGGAATGAACATTTTGGTCCCTTATTTTGGTGAAGAATGAGAATTGATCGGAGGGACACAAATTTTTGATCAGTTCCGTTACCGTATGATCTGCTGGTCAACCCAACCCTACCGTATTGAAACTGCCGACATTCGCCCGTGTGGCGATCGAAAGTGTAGCGCATAAACTCTCCGCCACATTGGCCCTCGTCGACGTCCGACTCGCACACATCCGAGCGCGGGTCCACACTCTTCTCCACAGGAGGAACCACTGACAACGAGAGAATTGGTCAAAATAATCATTCCTAACGGTTAGAGAAAGGCTATCAGTGAACCGTCTTTTTTTGATTATCAAAAATCATTTTTCCCATAGCCTCCCCTGAACTAGAAGATAATAGTGTTGCACGAGAGTCACGGTCCTGAGTATCGGACTCGAGAAAAGTCTCGAGTTTTTTGGGTCTCGGGCTCGAGTCCCGGAAAATTTTTAAGTCCCGTGCATCACTAGAAAATAAGTAATAAGGACCTTCTCGATGGCAAATGCTCAGACATTCCTCCCGACTTCCGAAGTTGTTGCCGTTGCCGTTGCAGCCGCCATACGTGAACTGTTCGCACTTCTTCGTCTCAGTGTTCCAAAACCATCGAACAAATTGCGCCGCACAATTTCCATCGTCCTTTGGATGTTGGCATCGGTTGGATGAGAGGTTTTGTTTTGTGGCGGTTGTGTTGCCGTGCTTCTCTGTCTTATTTGCTTTGTGGCTGCTGTTCATGTCCGTGCTGCTGCTACTGCTACTGCTACTGCTTGAGTGAGTTTCGTCGGCGGTTTGTCTGTAAAAATGGCGAGATGAAAAGAATGTCCGGCCTTTTAAAGTTGAGATGTTTGAATCCGAAAACCGGAAATGTGTTCGCATCATATGTTGATCATTTTACCCGTCGGGTGGCCCCTGCGTTCCCATCGCTTCAATTGTCGTCGTCACCGCCGTCGACGGATTGGCGATTGTGATGACTTCAGCTGTGGCGGTCGTGAACAGTGCCGACGCATTACGCAAAACTGCAGCTTCCATACTCTTAGCTGAATTCAAATGCTTGGTGCTGTGTAGCTTGTAGGTCTGCTCGAGAGTCTCGGTCTCGATTCTCGGTAAATTTCAAGTCTTGAGCAGCCCTAGTAGGTTGTGCTTCGTTTTGCTTACCTCCTCCCACGCACGCCTTCTCACATTCCTCTACGCGCGCAAAATTGTTGGCATTTCCATCGCAACCGCCGTAGAAGAAATATTTGCACTCGTCCAACTCGCGATTGAAGTAGAAGCGCATTTGGTACTCTGATTGGGGCCAACGTGGAGGTCGGAAACGCAACTTGTGCATTGAGTTTTCCTCATTTTCGGAGCCCAATTTTTGAAAAATGGCACCCATTTTTGGCACTCATTTTTTGTTAAGGGCTTACGGTCGCAGGGTCCACGATCCTTTGGCAAAGCGCAAAGGTCCTCATCTGCCTTCTTGTCGGATTCGTCCGCCTTCTTGTCGGACTCATCCGCCTTCTTGTCGGACTCATCCGCCTTCTTGTCGGATTCGTCCGCCTTCTTGTCAGACTCGTCCGCCTTCTTGTCAGACTCGTCCGCCTTCTTGTCAGACTCGTCCGCCTTCTTGTCGGAGTCGTCCGCCTTCTTGTCAGACTCGTCCGCCTTCTTGTCAGACTCGTCCACCTTCTTGTCAGACACCAAAAGTGCGGCCGGCGACTGCAAGTCGGCATTGACCCCTTTCTCGTTGCGCGTGTCCGGACAACAGACGGAAGTTTGCTGGATGCTGTGACAGTTGAAGCCGATCGGACTGAACAAAATATGGTAAAATTTATCAGCGCCTGAAGGGAGAAACAATCGATACCATTTGTTTCCCTCTGCTGAACAGTTCACCAACTGCCCGTTGCCGTCCTTCAACGGCAACTCCGACCCGTCGCACTTTGTTTCCGTCTCGCATCGTTGTTTGCTGTGGCGGTGAAATCACAAGGAATTACATAGATTAGAGCTGGCGGTTCCGGACTGAAACTAAACCGACCCGAATCTTGACCCATTTTTGGGGGGGTTTTTATTCGGATACGGATTGGTCGGGATTGGATGGACATTTTATCAGACATTTACTGTCCCAACAGAACATCCTCACTGACCATGCTTGCTCGCTGATGTAGTTGTTGCCGTTGCCGCCACATCCTGAATAGTTGAAGGCCACACAGTGCCGCCCATTCTCGTCAAAGTGCCATCGTTGCGAAAATGCCATGCATGGCCCGGCCTCCGCTGGGCCAGTACATTCGTTGGTGAGTGGAGCGGGCGCAGATGCAATCTCTGATTTTGAGCACAGAAAATGATCATTTTTGCGGTGAGAGGAGACCAGCAACGCAAGCTCAGAACTCACTACGCCATAAAAAAGAATGGGTCCTGACCCTTCGGGGGCGGCTAAAGGATCCTTCCCGCAACCCAAACCCATTCCCCGAAACGCACTCTCACAGTCGGGCTTCTGTCCTCCGTCCTTTGTCCGCGAGTGCTTCAGCTCAATGCCCTCCGCATCCACACAAAAGCATTCCGTGCCACCGGGCTCGCACTGGAGTGGCACGAACGTGCCGAGCGGCGTGCACTCGGGCACAAACGCTCCCCGGACGAGCCCTCCTCCCTCGACGCCCCCAACAGCTGTCGCTTTCTGGCGCTGCTGCTGGCATACCGTCATCAACGGAGTGACAGCGGTGGCTGCCGACGCTTGGCCACCCGTTTTGGGCCCAACAGTCGCGTAGGTAGCGTCCCTTTCCCGGTTCGGACACGCGTCCTCACACTCCTCCTTGTACCGGTACAGACGGGGCTCGTTTTCATCGCTCACACAATGCCCTGACATTGGGCAGAAAACATAATAGAACTGTCCATCAGCCCCCTGATGAAGAGCATTGGGGATTAAATACCGTATGGGTAGGAGATGCACTCCCCGTTGCGCAGATAATAGCGCAGAACGAATTGGGAGCGCATTTGTATTCCGTTGGGGCCCGGCGGGCATCGACCACGAAACGGCTGACGCTTGCACAAGTCAACTCCAGTAGCAGCAGAAGCAGCAGGGATGGCTTGAAAGGAGGGCAAGGAGTTCAAACCAAACGGCACGTTGGACTGATCAAACTGACCGGCTGCTTCGAGCAGCGAATTAGCTAATAAGACGGTACACAATGCCAACACAAACAAAGGTATTGGCCAATGTTGAGCAGCCAATAACTGTTGGAAGCTGTGCCTCCCAATCATTTTCTGCAAGGAAACCGACAATATTGGGGAACAACAACAATGAAATGTTTCCGGGGCGCAAAGAGACGCGGATGTACACCGATCTTAAAAACTCAATCACGGGCATAAAAGAGTGATTGGGGTGATCAGTCTCCGTTTCTCAGCAGCTTTTGCATGGGGGGTCTGCTGAGAGTTTGGAGGTGAAAGCGATGCGAAGAGACTGTGGATGTGGTGGAGAAGCTCATTTCCGCCGCTCCTGCTGGGGAGAACCTTTAGGGGAAACGGACGGCGGCGGAGGAGGGCACCGCACCGGGGATGACGACGGTGGTGACGGTGAAAATTCTCCACACCGCTGCGCTCAAAGAGAGGAATCGCCGTCGTTGTTTGCGGGCGCCCTGAGGCGATCCGACCCCGCCAATGACCCACAAATGGTCAGGGAGAGGGGGCGGGGAGCATTCGTCCGCACTACCCCCCGAATGCTTTGCTTTGCTCTTCCCCTCGGGCGGTATTAATCTCTATTTGCGGGAGAGTGGGGGGAATGTGCTGATGCATTATTTACGCAGATTGGAAGACTTGAGGATTGATGTGAGGTGGCGGCGATGTATCATCACATCTCAGCAGTAGGAACACTTTGATGGTTGAAAATGTTGAGGGTGGGCGAAGATCCCCCAAATCCTAATCCACTCACTAGCACCATCCCCACCCAACAGCCCAATCTCAACATTGTCGCAATTTACACCATCTAGCCACCTCCCCCCCTCTCATCCCAATCCCTAAAATAACACACGAAGGGGAAGCCAAAGCTAATCATTAATTAGCTAGGCAGCTCGTACAGCGTGAGAAGCCGACCCGGACGGGCGAAATTATGATTAATTAATTTGGATTTTCGCAGTCGACCTCAAATCCCCCTGTTCCGGATATATACCACCAAACTTTCTACCAACCTCGCGTACTTTTGCGGTTTATCCGATCAGATGCGTAAGGGCGAGAAAATTAGCTAAGAAGCAAAACTGGGTGGTACACAAAATGGCATTGAAGAATGAATAAAAATTAGTTGAGGATGGAGAAAAAAGTGCCGATGCTCAAAAAAATGATGGCACCCCAATGAAATCTCTCGGGCAAATCCGAGTGATTCCCACCGAGAAAGCATCCAAATTCCTTCGCCGGTTGTGCAACAAATTGAGCGATCAATTCTCGCATTGACTTTTAGGATTCTTCAACGGCGGCGAATGAACTGCATCCATCCAAATTCTTCCGGAGTTATCTCTCAGCGCCCCCCCCCCCNCCCCCCCCCCCAAAAATTTTTTCTGGCTACGCGCCTGATGGGCAACTCACGTCATTTTTTAGTTTTCCGTTTTTTGGAACGGGGTGTTAAGGATATTGGGGGGAGGGGGCGAGAACTTGAAGCATACTGTCAGTTTCGTTAAAAAAAAAACACCGGAGCAGGACGGTCAGCTGGCCGACAGCTCGCCATTAGTTTTGGGAGGCTGCAACTTGCAACCCGTGTTATTTTTCGAAAGCCTTAATAAGTCTGTGAAGTTCAAAGTTCAAACTGCACGTTTGTTTGTATGCATTTTTGTTTGATAATAGAACATCGAGCCGACAACGACCTTTGAGAGTACAGCTGCCAAAATTGAGGACAATTGCACGGAATGTTGTGGATCACAACAAAACCCGGAGCTTCACCAAGTTGTGGTTTTAGAAGGATTCAGCTCGGAAGGCCATGGGACGGAGACAACGACTGCAAATGTCAGCCCACCGGACGTCAAAAATAATGCAGGAGAACAACAGGTGAACCCTCCATGAACCTTCCAGTGTCCTCGTCAGTAACAAATGCATTTGAGGAGAAAACCCACCAATTCCCAATGTTTGTCTGACATTCGTTCACGAAAACGCGACATGCTCCCAAAAATAAAATTTAGCAACCGCATGGCTTCAAACCAAAAGATTGGGCCAAATCTGTTTACACAATTTGTCCAACTCAAAATTTTTTTGTTATAAAAAATATGGTGTCTTTGGCTTGGACAGTCCATAATGGAACGGCCCATGTCTGGGCCAAATTTTGGTAGGTGGGAGGGGGGGGGTATGTTGACTGCCCTTTGCCTGTCTCTTATACACATCTAGATGTGTATAAGAGACAGGTTCAAGGTCGATCAGAAGCGATTGTTTATTCATGTACAGAAAGAAGTGAAATAGCGCAAAACAAAACGATCAATCCTCGCTGATCAATCAGTGGAGAATGTGAGAAACGGCAACTGATACGCGAGTTGTGTGTACTATAAAATATGTGTATCCAAATTAATTTGGTAATTCGGCAATAAACATCCCAAGAAAAAGCACCAAAAGGAGTGATGGAAAAATTGGTTAATTCTAAATGCTGATCGTTGCTTTCAAACCAAAATTCCAGACCAAGCGGCCTAAAAATACCATATCAGTGCATCCTTCAGTGTCCGTGTCCGCTAATTCCGACAGTAACGTTTAAACAAAAAAAAATTCTCAACAGTTGATTCTATTTGGTGGGTGTTCTCGTATTTTGCGTAAATTGTTATTTATCTTGTCTGAAGAAACCGAAGAAGCGGCGACGGACGGACCGGAGAACGAACATGTGCATGAAAGAGGCAGGGAATGGAAAGATGCCCGCAAGGCCATTAGAGGTCTTTTACGCGAGAAAATCACCATTCGCAAGGACATTGAATTTGTGCCCTCGAGCGCCCATAATTCCAAAATGAAGACATAACCCTGGAGGTAGTTGAAAGAATGGGGTTCCGGTAGCCGAATTTACGGTACTTATCCTTTTTGTGCAACCACCCCAAAATTAAAAAAAAGAGCAACAAAGGAGGCGACAAGCAACCAAAACCTTTCCCACATGCATAAATTAATGAAATTGAAAGGTTATTCGCATCCTCCACCAATGCGCCTCCTTTGTTGCTCTTTTTTTTAAATTTGGGAGTGGTTGCACAAAAAGGATTAAGTACCGAATTTACTTTTAAATTTGAATAAATCTAGACAGATGGCCAAATTAGTTAACTTTCAAGCATTTTTCTGATTAGATACTTTTTCCTTAAAAAATTCTAAAGTGTAACAATACTTGCACCCCTAGGAATCGACTTTTTTTGGCTTGCCCCCCCCCCCCGAAATTTTTCTGGCTACGGCCCTGCTCAGGAGACCTGAAAATTCTGTCTGGGCACTAACTACATCGCATAAAAATATTGCATACTTAGATCACATATTTATGGCATCGCTTACAGCAAAGGTTGAAACTGGGCACAGAGACATAATTGTGAGATTTTTTTCTTTTCTAATTCTTTTAATCGACTGACTAAAATGTTTTAGCATGATGCGCAGATGAATTATTATGGAACTCGGCTCGCCACCTGCTCAAGTGACCATCTCGTCAAAATTTTTGAAATTAAGGCCAGTGGACAAGCATTTCCGATGGCCGAACTCACCGGCCATGACGGCCCGGTTTGGCAGGTCTGCTGGGCCCATCCGAAGTTTGACAGTGTTTTAGCCTCGTGTTCCCATGACAGGTAAAATGGTGAATGCCTCCCCCAGTTTTAAAATATATCTAAGTTAGTTCTCGGCTATTTTATCTCGAAATTATAAAATTTGAAACTGAAAATCTTTTATCTGAATTAATGTGTTTTTCCACTGCCTTGGACAAAATGAGTGTATTCTGTCTTAACGTACAACTTGTTTAGAAAGGTGATTGTGTGGCGAGAAGTCAATGGAAAATGGCTAAAATCGGTTGGGTACTAATTTGGAAGAATTATGGGTTTTGTATTCAGTACGAGTACAACCAGCACGAAGCCAGCATTAACAGCGTGTGTTGGGCATCACCTGAGTACGGACTGATTTTCTCGTGCTGTTCCACGGACTGCGCCATATCCATTGTCCAATTCATGGGCGATGTGTGGTCACCGGTGAAAATTGCCAACGCTCACGAAGAGGTGGGTCACACATTGGCAAAACAGAATATTTTAACAAATTTGTGATTCAATTCATTTTTAGGGTTGCAACGCGGTGAGTTGGGCGCCCGCTAAGCGGTTGCGATCAGCCTTGGACACCAGTGAACAAATTGACCCGAAGCGCTTTGTGTCGGGTGGAAACGATCGGCTCGTCAAGGTTTGGAGGTTAGCAATTCAATTTTTTGTATCTAGTTGATAAACGGCCTTTTTCTTAAACTAATTTAATCTCTTTTTGAAATACTTGCATTTTCTACGCAGTTTCTTTTACAAAACTTTATTTTGTTGTTGGTCCCTTTGAATTGCCGAATGTATAGTTTTTATTAACATTTTTTGTAGGGAGGAGAGTCAAGGAAGTTGGAAAATGGAGGCCGAACTTGACGGTCATGAGAATTGGGTTCGAGATGTGGCCTGGTCACCGTCCGAGTCGCAGTCGAGTACAATTGCCTCTTGTGGGGTGGTGAGTTACGACAAAAAAAAATTGGCTTACAATTTCAACAAAAAAAAACCAGAATTTAGCGGACATTTTTATTAATTTTCATTTTCTGAAGACGGTACGGTACGGTACGGCTTTTTCCAGGACGGACGCGTGATCATTTGGCGCTGTAATTTGAACGGTGACGAACAAAAGTGGGCCAGCCGAGTGCTGTGTAAATACAATGACCGTGAGATTTAAGAAGATTGGCTGTGATTAGTGGGAAATGTTTTCTTTTTTGTTAAGCAATGTGGCACGTCAGCTGGTCATTTTGTGCCACAATTTTGGCTATCTCCGGCGTCGACAACAAAGTCGGTTTTTTTTTTGTGATTATAGTTTACATGTGTTAATTCATTTTATACTTCTTGTGAGTAGACTAATTTGATTTGTAACAAATTAATGTCCTTTTCAGGTGACTTTGCTCCAGGAACGTTTACCCAACCATTGGATGCAAATTTCTGAACCAGAAGAGGACAAATGAATCATTTTGGCTATTTAGCTGCTTTTCTGTCAAGGGTTTTTATATAATGTTTTTAATTAGTAAATTTGTTTTTTATTTGCATTTTGATGCTCTATCACCATTATGCGCATAATATTTAATCGATATATATTTTAAAAAAGCGAAAAGATGAAATTTAGAAGAAAAAAAAGACACAAAAGGCGGAACTGCTGAAGTACCAAAAAAAAGGATCTATTCTAGATTCTAATCACATTTTTTGTTTTTTTGGAAGTTTCTGTAAAACCCGGTTACCGTTAACCGGATGTCGAAAACCGGGGACGGGTTTTAACCGGTTTTGGTAACCCTAGTTTATGTCCCATCGCATAATTGCTTTTCTTGTATGTTATTTTCGTCACTTATTTTTAAATCGATTATTTAGTCTCACTTAATAGTTCGGAGATGAACCGTTTGAAGCTTTTCCGTAAACCGTTGGCTGACGTGGCGGAAGTAACGACGGAGAGATTTGCCAATCCGAACAAACCTCTTCGGCCTGGGCATTGGTACGCCATTTTTATTTAGCCCTAGGGAGTTAAGGGATATCAGGGTTGCAGCGGGTAGGGAAAACTGTCTGGTGGGTAGGCCAAAAAATTCTGCACGAAAACTTGTTTTTTTGATTATTTATGGGGTCCCTAGGAAAAATGTCGGGTCGAGCAGGTCGAAAAAATCGGATATCCGCTGAAACCCTGAAGAATATGTGATAAGATTTTGTGGGCTGTTGACGGATTGGTTTACGATCATGAAACACAAAACAACCAATTTCCCTTGGTATTAGGTTTAATTATGTCTTTGGAACGATAATCATACGAATTTAGGTACTTTGTCTATTTACAGGAAACGTTGGTATTACCTTGGGGAAGAGACGCGCGTCGTGCTTTTGTCTAAGATGCGCTGGTGGTTCTTCCTGATCTACCCGGCGTGGGTCGCCACCCACCTCGAGGACTACAAACCGGACCCCGTCAGAGTTCGGTGCGTTATCACGAATTCCAGAACCAAATTCAGAACTCTAATTAGTTGAAATGTTGCTTTGAACTTAAACAATTTCCAGAAGAGCTTTCTACGAAAGCCAGTTGGGTTCTCCAGCTTCACCTCTGGCCAGAATGGCGAATTTGCCTCCGTTTTTCGAAGAAGAGCAGTCGCAATAGTTTACGATAGTTTTTTTGCAAATTGTTCATGATTATGATTTGTTTGAAGCTTTGGATTTATTTGATGCATGAGTCAACATTGTGTGATTGATGTAAAAAAACTGTCAAATGAGGAAAAATAATTATTCGTTGAATAATAAAAATGAGGTAATCTCTCGTACTCCCCATTGATTTTGTTAATGAAAGATATTTTTATTTATTGCACATGCATATTTTTTTCCTGAACTCGGAACGGTCTGAAACGCACGAAAAACGTGTTTTCAGCTTGGTTTGAAGCTTCTAGAACGCATTCCCATTTCCTAATTGAAGTAATAAGAGAAATAAACAAATTAAATGAATTTCAGAAAATTTTTTTTGAAAATAAGCAGAATTTAAAATATGGAAAAATGCCAAAAATGCACACAAATCGCGAAATATGCACATAGTTGAAAAATTTGAAGAATTTTGGGGTTGAATCTGGAAAAATTTATATTTGCGTATTTTTTCATTTTGTGTGCATATTTTGCAATTTTTGGTGCATATTTTATGCGCATATTTCAAGATTTTATGTGCATATCCATCCCTAGTTATAGCATTGACGCAATTATTCTGCTTACGAATTATTCATTTTCTGCCAGCATATTCCCTCTCGACACCATCGTTTCATATTCTCTTAGCGTGCTAAAATTGGCCAATTGTCGTCGCCATCCGCTAATTGATTGGACAAAAAAGTCGGCTGTCCATCCCAGCAAAATCCATTAATTTTTAGCGGAGGGGTTCCATCTTCCCAGCCGACCTTTGCAAGCAGTGGTTGGTTCTTTTGGGGACGAAATGGCGCCAAACCGACTCCGGGGAGCGGGTCGTTTCGTCCCCTACGCTTCGGCCCAAAGAAGGCGTATAAAGTAGAGACCAATTTTGAAATGACCGGACCCGGAAACCGGATCCCAGAAGTGAAAATCAACCCGACCGGGTTTGCGTATGCGCATCAGGTTCTGGATCCACAAAGTTGCGACGGTTTCATTTTAAAAAATTTCGGGATCAAGGAAAGAGCACTATAAACGGCGGGACCGAAACGTCACTGGCCCAAGGTCCGGGGGGCTTTTTGCTAAATTCTTTGTGCTTAACTATTTCATCAAAACAAGCAAAGCCGAATAAAAAGGGAGGCCCCAAAAGAAGTCTCCTCCAATGTTCTTCAAATTTTTTCCCCTCTGCTACTCTGTTGAATATACATATCTTCATCCACTTAACCACACATTTATTAGTCGTCTCTCGTCTTTTTCTACCTCTGTTCCTTCAGCAAATATTGATTACGTCTCTCATCATCAGCCTCCCTCCCCCCACAGCCCCACCATCCTTCTCTCCCATGTCTTTCGTCGAGTTGGGTTGTTGGCTTGGCTCTGGTTTGGTTAGGGGAACGAGCGAATACGCATTTTTTAAATTTACCTATGCTTCTTCCTTCATCCATTCACCACCACGCGAGAAAGAAGCATTTTGTTAGTTTATTCAATTATGATACATTTGCATGGGTTGGTTTACCTCTAAACTTTTAGTTTAGACCAAACCGTTAAAATGCCTTTTACATTGTAGATAAATGTTTATGTTGCTTTCCGTTGTTGACCAAATTATTCAAACAGTGACCACAAAAATTGAAGTTATTGACGGAGTTGAGGAAAATGGCGAGCATAACGATGAGACGAATTCTGGAAGGATAGGGGTAAGGAAAGTGTTTTTTTTTATTTGCAATAATTGTCCGAATGAGAAAATAGTATGCAACAGGGTGGTATCAGGCAGGCGCGTAGGAGGGTTTTTTTTTTGAAAAAAGCAGGGTGACCCTTTAGTTTTGCAAAATAAAAATATTTTTGGATCCAATTATTTTCGCATCAGGTGGTTCCGACAGTAGTTGATTTCGACAGTGAGTGATTTCGACAGTAAATTCCAAATAAATCTTTCGAACTTGTTAGACATTTCGAATTTTCAACTTCTAAATGCTTTTTAGACCTGTACGTTATCCGTTTTGCTAAAAAAATACATTTTTAGGATTGCCTCGAAAATTACAAATTTTTTGAATTGTTCGAATTTTTTACTTTTTCAGGTATTTTATATCATTATGTAGGTCGAAATACTCTAAAAATAAGAATTTTAGACTTTTTGGAAAATTACAGAATTTTTAACAGTGTCACTGTCGAAATCACTCACTGTCGAAATCAACTACTGTCGGAACCACATGATGCCATTATTTTAACAAATATCGTTTAAATCTTAAAAAAAAAACTGAAAATGCACCCCAAATTGATTTTTGCTTCCTCTTATGTCCACTTCCTCCCCTCC
>MEIZ01000008.1:950881-961220 GCA_001723225.1 Globodera ellingtonae | reverse complement strand
TCATTTGGGTGAAAATGGAGTCGGAATGGCGCGGCAGCAGTTGCCCCAACACAAACCAACAAACAACAACACACACGCTGTGATTTGCTGTCTGAGAGAATTTGGCGATTGAACTCTACTCTCTGTCTGGCGAGGGTGGGCTGCGGCATTCATGTTTGGAGTCAAGTGTTGGTTGCCAATATGTATGTGTGTGTGCGGATTTGACCTTTACCCAAATCCCAAGACGGGAGAATGCCGATGCCACCTGCTTGGGCCGATTGTTTTCTTCCTGCTCTCGAACAAATCAACAACAAACAGCTCAAATGATTTTGGATTTGCCCGAGCCACATCATTCATCCAATTTACTTTCCATTCGGCTGACGCGTACCACTTTGGCACCTTCGCCGTTTTTTTACAACTTAAGGAAAAGCCGTAAATAGCTTTCCCACTGTTTTCTTGAATTTGTACCAACAGCCGCCGTCAACAGCAACATTTGCTATATTTTACATTCTTATCAAATCCCCAGTTTCCTTACGACAAGCAGCACACATTCACTTGAAGTCTTCATAAAATGCATGCGACTGGAACATTGTCAGCTGTAGCTTCCGCTGTTGATAGCAACCATGAATTTGATGAAGTCGAACCGCACCCGTCCGCCGGCAACAAAAATTTGCATAAAGCGTTGACGCCGAGTTGCCCTGATGGTGGTGTGATCATTTTGAGAGTGATTGACTGATTATTTTTGCCACAAAGAAAATGGTCGCCTCTCCTTACAATTCTGTTTTGGCGGTGCCAATGCCACCAACACTAACGGAACAGAAGCGCTCTTCGCTATCGTTTGAGTGTACAGTTCTCCGTCAACACACATCGTCTTTGCCCGCGGGGACAGCAAAGGCGTTTCTGTTCGAATATCGGGGAGAGCGCGTGGCGGGCTTCGAGCCTGGACCCTCGTGCCGGATGTAAGCGGCATTTAATCAGCAATGAAGCGTTCTATTGTCCACGAATGTCTTTCAGATTATGCCTGCCACAGGTTTTACCATTGCTTTGTCCGGAAGGGCTGTGCCCACGGGCGGTCGATCGGTTTGATGTTGAACAGTTCAAATTGATCAGGTGTATGGGCTGTTTTTGAAGCAATTTGTTGGCGGACTGCACACCGTTTACACCAAACTGAAGCGGCTGGGAATTCGGCCGCTGATCTGCAGCGTTGAACAAGTGCGGGCACTGCGCAGTTTGTGCGCCATCCAGTCGGGAGTTAACCGGTGTAAACTGATCAAGACAGGCGACTTCGAGACGCTGTACAGGTACGACAGTCGAACACACGCAACTTGAGCACAATCACTTTCCTGATAAAACAGAGGCCCATCCACAGAAATAAAATCAGTTTCTCCAATTCAGAGACTGCATCAACATCGGGTATGCTGCGGTTACCGCTTCTGCGCGAAGAGCTGAATTTTGTTTTAGGGCACGTCCCGGTCGACTATTGAAGCGAACTGTCAGCGAAAATTTATGGGCTTATGGGACCGTGGAGAAATTGTGCCCTCAATCGACTTTTCCTCCCGAAGCAGATTTGCTGCATCAACATTCGGACGACCTTTTCCCAGTCCAACTCCAGCGTTACGTCGCATCACTCTCATCTCTTCTGCTCCCCCGCCATCAGATTCCTCCTCTCTTCCAGTACCTGAACGATCAAACCGTGCTCACCTTATTGGTTCAACAGCAGTTGACGAGCACATCGAGCAGTAGCGGCGCAACAACATCGAATGCTTCCAGTCCTTTGCTCGGCCTGCACCAGGCAATTGTGGCGGCAGCTGCGATGGCACACCACCGACAGCAGTCGCAACATCTTCTAGGCTTGGCGAACGCTTCTTTTTCGACCAATCCAATGCCACTGATGAGTTTGTTTGCTGGACATGGACCGAAGGAGAGTTCGTTGTCTTCTGGCGATGGTTATCCCATCGACGGCCGCACAGGGCTCCTCTACCAATCAAGGTCGGAACATTTGTGCCATTCCAATTGATCACTCTTTTCAGTAAGCATCATCTGCTGAACCGTCTCAACATGGTCATGGATCGGGTGGAAGCGGTGTTGAGAGATCACTGCCAACAATTCTACGGTTTTTGCTAACACCGGTTCGCCTCTCCCACACTCCAAACTCGTTCCAGCAATGGCCAATGAACCCCAACTTGCAAAGCAATGTCAGCACAAAGCGCTGCTGGGGTACAAAATCGAGAAGCGCAGATTCCCCCAATGCTATCTGCAGAAATGCTCCATCAGAAGTACGTCCGACTGAGCAGGCGGCAAATGAAAGGGGCCACCACACTTCCACAGATTATGACGGACAAAGCAACAGAAGCCATGAGTTCCAACATAATTTCTTAACACCTCTCCAAAACAGAGAAAAGACGACGTCCAACAACAACAAAAAAACGATGCTTTGTTGCAAAACAAAAACAAAATTATTTGAATTGCATTCAAATCGGCCGAAAAGAGAGATTTTTCAATGGAAAACACAAAGAACGAGTGAAGGGGAAGGGTTTTACCGCATATTCAACAACAGTGTTTAGGGCGCAGATAAGTTAAGTAAAACAACCATAAGACAACGAAAATAGAGCATTAGATAAGACATGAGCACATTGTTTAACAGGGAATGGACGGAAGAAAGATTTTAAGCACAAAAAAAACTGGTGTGTGGTTGAGGAATGCCCCCATAGATGATTGATTGATAAAAGCTAAAACAATGGCCTCCCCCAACGCATTTCCGTGTGTTTCCTCCTCCTCACGTCGGCCAACGGAAGCCGAAGATGTTGGAGATGAAGCTGACGACATTTTGGATTCGCGAACGCTTTGCCGGAGGCCGTTTCACCGTCACAGTTTCGTCATCGCCCTCAAGCGACACTCGCATTGACATGGTCGCTTCCCCATAGCCGTCAACAACATGGTGATCACAGCCGTCGCTGTCTTCTTCCAACCGACGCTTCATGCTGAGACGCGCCGGGGGCGACGGCTTCGCATCTTTGCACTTTGTTTTTGTCTTCCATTTCGGAGTGCCATTCACCGCCAGCGGTTTAGGACTGACAATGTGCTGCTGAAGGATTCGAGACTGCGGACGACAGCTGCAAAAACGAACAAAAACGTCTAATAAAACAATAGGGATGAATTGTTTTCTTCACATTTACCCACCTTTCTTCCCCATTGGTCGAATGTTGATCAAATTCTGACGCTGTTGTCGAGAGTGCCAACTCAAGCTCTGAAGGTTCTCGCAACTCCTCGACATCGCTTTCACATGCGTTGCTGCTGCTTACGCTGGTGACGACCTCAACATCGACAAGTCCACCACCACCACCATTGCAATCGCTCAGACTGTTGTTGTTCCGATCATCGTCGTTGAGTTCGGGAAGGATAAAGCCAGGCCCTTTGAAAATTCCTGAACAGGTCACATTTATGCTTATTTTGACTTGTTGCTGCTGCACCTGTTGTCTTTGTTCCATTTGGCTGCCTTTTATTCCGTCGCGTGCTGTTCGAGCCATCGGATCGTGCGGCCAAATTGTCGACAATTTCTCCAAAATGGTTTTGCGACGAATGCTTCACGCCATTGTCGGATGTTCCTGCATTAGTAAGGAAAATATAATACCAAAAAGCATCAGAAACGTAACCAAAAAAGTCGGGGACAGATTTAGAATAACACCCCTAGTGACTACGGATACCCCATTTAAAAAGCTATAAGAATGTGTAGAACAACTCGCTGACCCTGTGCTCCGGTGGGTCGTGCGCGGTCAAGACAAATAACCGACCAAATATAATGATGAGGAAAATGTTTGTTTTACCGAAATATCGATGACGTAAAGCATTGGTGCGCAACAGCTGTGTGCCATTGTTGCTGATCCGAATCATTCCCATCGGATGTTCCGTCAACATCTCGGACACGTTGAGAGTTGGATCATCGACGAGCACATTTTGCTCCGGCAGCGCTTCCTTGGCATTGAGTTTGATCTAAAAATGGAAGAACAGTCCATGTACCTTCTTTGTTCAAATTGAATATTGCACATACACAAATTATGCTGATGTTGTCTGCACGAAGAATGCCCCACTTTTTGAAGGCGTATTGAAGAAGACAGTGGGCATGGTTCAGAGGAATGTCCTTGTCAATCTTAAAGCAATGAAATGCCAAAAAGTCTCACTTTTCCTAGAGATATGGCGTGACCACCCCAGTTTTTAGGTTAAAAAGAGCGGACTGTGCCAAAACAAAAGAAATTCTGCGCACCATGTCAGTGTCGAGAAATGAATTTTGTTGTCCATTTCCATCTGCTGGCAATGAGCCGTTCAGCTGCTTGAATTGTTCTGCTTCGCGCAACGCCTCAATTACCGCTCGAATTCCCACAACGGTGCTGAGGCCATCAGTTGCAATAACAATAAAATCGTCGGTATCCTTCAGTTCAAAAACATCCACGTCCGGTTCTGGGCTGACCTTGACGAAAAGCAAGAAAAGCAATTGGTAGTGAGTCTTTCTTAGTTTTTTTGTTTGTTTGTTTTAAAAACTCACAACATATTCATTGCTGTCAGGATTCAGTGACCAAAAGTCGCCCAACGAACGAGCAACAGCCAAAAATGGAATGTTTTCGGTTGCAGTTGAACGCCGAACTGGTCCACGATGTCCGCGCATTGGACGCTTCCAAATCACTCGAAAAATGCCCGACTTCGCTGCAACAGCTCCTCCCGCCCGCTCAATGCGCTGGCGTTCCGATGTGAGGTCGGGTTTGTGGTCGTCCGTCAGCTTTGCATCCTTGTCTAAACATCCGAAGTTTTACGCACCAACTCCCGGGCAAACTCACATCCGGCATCTGTCTCCAAGAAATTGGCCAGAATTATGGAAGAATCGCCGACATGGCCCGTGTAGAGCTTTCCATTACGAATAAATGCGCATGTCGCAGTCGTTCCGGCAGTACAAGGAAACCCTAAAAGTTACGTATTTCACCAGTATTACTAGAAATTTGTGGTTGAGACCAAGCGAGAAAAATTCGAAAATTTAGTTTAAAAATTGATGGTGAGTACCAGGGATGTCACCGTGTTCCGCAATGCCCAAAATCAGAGTTTTGGTTTTTGAGAAAAAAACAAATTAAATTCCGGCCTTTTTAGGTGCGGAAGCCGCGTGGCGACACCCCCTGGTGAATTCGGTACGTTCAAATATAGCAGAAATTAACCGGAAGTAGTCGGGGGCCAATGCATCGCTTCACGTCGCATGTCGGAGTGCGTCCGCAAAAACTCTTCCCGAATCGCTCCCAACACCACGTGGTCGTCCTCGGAGAAAAAGGAACGATTGCTCTTAAAATGTTTGATTCGTTTCCACCGGAATCATTTCCTTTTTGAGAAACCATAATGTTGTTGAACAAATGCTGTCGCACATATTCGCTGGCCTGAGTGCCGCCGTGTCCATCGTAAACAGCCGCATAAACAAACTCCAATTTGCCGTCAGCATTACGTTCAACTTCAATTTGCATTCGATCTTCCATGTATTTTCGGCCACCCTTTAAAAAGGTAATGTGATTCAAATCCAATAAGCTCAGCTCACAACACCTGTGTGGACGCTGCAGTAATGAGAAAATCGGATGAAGTATTGTTGTTTTCCAGCGTAGTAGCATCTTTGTCTTTGCTTCTCGATCTTTTGAGTGCCGCATCCTCAGCAACTGCACTCATATTTATTTTGACAAACAAACAGACCTTATTAAGTAAAAAAAAATAGAAATTCTTTAATTGTGGGAACAATGTGTTAATAATTTTTTATCGTGGAACAATGAAAGCGCTTGGAGTAGAACTTTAAATAAGCATAAGCTAAGCCATGTGATAACGTCTGAAAATTTGGGCCGATTGATTAGCCATCATTGAAGAATAATTTTAGACTATGTCTTTTCAACGCAACCGAATTGGCAATTGTGTGATTTGAAAATTAAATGACCGAGTCTAAGGCAGGGTAGGGTCAAGTCTCGGCAAATTTTAGGTCTCGAGCATCCCTAAAAACAAGTCTAAGCCAAACCAAGTTTGTTCTGCAAACAGGCCTAAATAAAAGTAGCAGATGGCCACAGGATTTTTTAAATGTAATTTAAAAAAAAAGAATGAATTAACCGATTTTCGTTTGTACATTGTATAGGCTCCTTTAAAAATTTTTCTTTGAAAGGTTAATAATCTACGAACCACCCACCGAACATGATCAGCGACGGACCTGGAGCATCATCCAGCATTCATCGAATGCCAGACAATGTTTTGGAATTGATTTTCACCTATTTGACTCTTTACGAGGACTACAATTCCATCAAATTAGTGTCCAGGCGCTGGCATCGTCTTGCTACCGCGACGAATAGACGAATGAACAAATTTTTCAAGAAATGTGTAAATTTCTCTTGGTTCGTTTTTTTTTTGATTCGCAGTAGTACCGGAGTAAACCCAATACTTTTGAATTTTTTTGCTCTTTGTTCCTGGCAAAGAAGTACCCAGGCGGGTCCGAAAAATGGCCAAAATTTACGAATTTTAACACCCCCAAAGATCGACTTTTTTATAGCCCCTCCCTCTGAAAAATTTTTCTGGGTACGGCCTTGGTTCCTGGGACGGTTCATCTATGGATTCTATTTTTTACAGGCATTTTGTTGAGGGCGATCACCTGCTCTCGGAGCGATGTTCACATGCGGCGTGTTATCACCCTAGCGACTGTGTCATGTACATTTTTGGCGGGTGTACAAACACTTACACGGCATTCAATGACCTATGGCTTTTTGACCTGGTTATAATTCAACAATAAGCCCCTAATTCATTCGAATTTTCTCATCAGAGTCGTCGGGAATGGGCGCGTGTGATGGTCACGCGTCCACCGCTGCCTTCTCCGAAGGCACTTGCTTCGATGGTCCATTACGGGGACAACCTCCTTCTGTTCGGCGGCTTTTCTAAATCTTCGATGAATCCCATCCATCAGACGAACACTTTCTATAATGAACTGCATTTGTTTAACATAACTTCGACTTGCTGGGAAGAGGTGAGCTCTAGCAACTCAAAACCAAAGGAATTTTCAATTTTTTTAAAAGATTATTTCCGAAAACACCGCTCCTCATTTGGCTGGCCATTCCGCATCCATTGTTGGCAATTTCATGCTGGTGTTCGGCGGTTCGATGGGCTCTTCGTACAACAACAATGTGTACGTTCTTGACTTGGTCCGTCGGATTTGGAATATGCCATCAATTCCGGGTCCTTGCCCGCCTCCACGCTATGGACATTCACAAATTCTTCTTGACACTCGCCATTTGGTGGTTATTGGAGGATGCGGTGGACCAAATGTGATGTATTCGGATGTTTGGATGTTGGATTTTGATCTCCACTGTGACGCTGAATGGAGATGGACCCAACTGAAAGTAATTCCCGATGAAGCCATTCTGTTCCCGGACTCAATCACGAATTTAGGTCGAAAATCTTGAGATGACACCGCCCTACACTTGGTGGGACTGTTTATCCATTCACCGTTTAGTTGAATAGCAAACATCACATTTTTAGGTGTCATAAAGCAGAAAAAGTGGGCACAAACGCTGTAATTGTTAGCCGACCTATAAAATCGAATGCCTTCATTCGCCGTACGACAAATTGGAATGGACATCGGCGCACTTCGTCCCAATCAACCAGTGCCTCCGGCGGAAGTGGTCGTTTGGCTTCACCCGACTCGCCACTGGACAGAAAAGCGGTTGATGCTTTTATTTATGCTTATCCAATATTGGAATGTGTTTAAGGTTGCGGCAGCCTTTTGTAGTAGCAGTTTTGAGCAGCTGAACCAGAAGCACAAGGGCAAAAGGGATGAGAGGGGAAAACCCATCTTACTGACGTCCCGTTCTTTGGATGACCAGGTATGGTGGCCCATGCTATGCTTTTGATGTTTGATTCCGTTTTAACAGCAAAAAAACAATGCGTCGAGTGAACAGATGGCCTCCGTCTCTTCAACCGGCAACTGCAAATCCCTACAGAACAGTCCATCGACAAGCACAAATTTGTCGGTCAGCACCGGCACATTCTCCAACTCGTTGAATGCCGTGACACAACAAAAAACGGCCGGAGAATTGCACAGGGCATGCTCAATCCCGGCAATTATTGTTGGGGAAATTCCGAAACTCATTGTCACCGCATCAGTGGAGCCATCCGGCGTAGCAAAACAAATTCCTGCAGTAAAGTATAAGAATTGCATTCTCTTCTTTTTCAAAAAAAAACTCTTTGACCGTCTAGCAAAAGGCAACAACACGCAAAACCTGCGAAGCCCACATTTGATTCCCTGTTGGACAAAGACGAATGTCATGGGAACACTGTGGGTAGGTCGCCTTTTTGGTCTGACATTTTTAACTTTTTTTTAAAATTAAAATCACCTACAGTTTCTTCGTCTTTGCCCCCATCAGCAACCGTAAATTGTGAAGCTGTTCGCGAATATTATTTAACATTGGTTCGTGGAGAGTTCCATCGTCTATGCATTGTGGAGTTTTCTGAAAATCTTGGCGACATTAACCAAAGATTAGAAACATTCCTGAGGTTTCATTGCTTTTGTTGTTATTTTATTATTATTCCTTTTTTGATTTGATGGGTTTAGTGAACGAATTGGATATTTGTCAAAAGAGGAAAAAACGGCAATTGTTGCGGAGTTTATGCGCAGTGTTATCAGAGGAGAAAAGGGCATTGAATACAACCAGAAGTCGCGTCATTCTGTCGACTCGGGTGGGGTTCATATAACCAGACACTTTTTTTGGCGACTAAAAATGCTCAAAAGAAAGTGTTGGTGTACTACTAATAAACGGGAATATTTCTGGCAGGGCCGTAGCCGGGGGGGGGGGGAATTCCCCCCCCCCCAAAAATGAAATTTGAGGAAAAAAAACAAGAGGGGGACCCTTTTGTTTTGCACTTTTACAATTTTTTGACTAATTTTTTAAACTTTTTTAACAGATTGCCATTAAAAACCAAAAAAAATTTTGCTTTTTTGAAAATTTCTTAAAATAAAATACATTGGCGCTCAAATGGGAGCCATTTGAGCACCGCGCTCAGATGGTTCAAATTCCCCCTCCCAAATTTTTTTTCTGGCTACGGCCCTGATTTCTGGGTAAACTTTTTTGGTCAAATGAAGATTATCCAGCCATAACTGTTGAAAAAAAAACAATTTAGGCCAATTGAGAAGTCGCAAAAGCGTAACGGAAGGATGTAGAAGTGGTTCGGTAAAGCACAAGCCGTCGCATCACCGGTCGGTCGACGACAGGCCGCCACCACCGTCTCCTGCGATGTCACACTCAAATGAGCACGAATGTACCAATTCTTCCTCCTCCTCCGCTTACGACACCGGTTATAAGCGCAGTTTGTGCGTTTACATTCTTCGGCTGAGCTGTGCATTGACCGAACATCGTGTTAGGTGTGCATCATAAAACTTAATGCCTATTTTATGTAACATTTAGATGGGAACAGTTGGATGTCGAGGAAGACGCGCCAGATGATAAGTAATTTGTCTCGAGCTCGGGCCGGGTTTTTTTCCGGACCAAGATGTTTTGAAAAGTTCGGGTTGGGGCTGAAAATATACGGGCCCGACTAATAATTTCTAGCATTAACTTATCAATACGATTTTCTTTTTTCAGGTTGCTCTATTCCTTTGTAGTTTGTCGCGGTGAGATTGTGTTATTTGGTATGTGAAACTAGAGGTTGAGAACCCAATGAGAATTTCTGCGTTTTTGTAGGTGGGATGCAAAGCGACGAAAGCGGAATGGAAAGTTTGAATGTTGGGTTGGAAAGGCGCGCAATGAGCTCCGACACCTTTATACTACGACCCCGTTACAACGAGATGTTTTAATCAAGTCGCTTTTTGTTGAAATCTATTTCATTGAGCACACATGAAAGTGCACGAAGTTCGTCTTTCCAACAGCTAATGTCCTTTCTGGTTCAATTTGGTCGATGTCATTTTCTTGTGTCACAAAGTGGTGTCGTGTACTGTTTTTTCCATACCAATTTTTTGGGTAGCACTCCAGTTGGTTGTTTTATCGAATTTCGAAAAAACAATTCTTCAAAAAAAGGGGGTACAGAGAACAGAATCGTCGGGGTTGTCCGGAAGGCACTGCTCCCGATCTAATAATCACTGTTGAGGGTGAGACCCTCCACGTCCAAAGCCCAGGCGATGGCTAATTGGAGCTGCACCAAGGCCGGCCTTGGCTTGCCTGTCGCTCACTGCACGATTCCGCCGCGGTCAGAGTCTGTACGGATTGGTTCTGCCAATGTAAGAAAAAATTGGTCTCAACATTGCGAATAAGTGGCTGGCCGATACCCCCAGCGGCTCCGACCAGTGTGACCTGAATGCTTTTGTTTAATTGAACCA
>MEIZ01000008.1:925379-949067 GCA_001723225.1 Globodera ellingtonae | reverse complement strand
TGTTTAATTGAACCAAATTAAATCGCATTGTGCCTTGATGGAACTGCTGCTCATCCTGACAGTCAAAGCGCGCGAGATAAACGCAGTTTTAGCAAAAGTAAACAGCATTTTAGGTGTTACAAGAAAACTAAAATAATGTGAGAATGTCAATTTAAAAACAGGTAAGTTTGTTTACAAACAATTAAATAAACGGTGACCTGAATGCTTTTGTTTAATTGAACCAAATTAAATCGCATTGTGCCTTGATGGAACTGCTGCTCATCCTGACAGTCAAAGCGCGCGAGATAAACGCAGTTTTAGCAAAAGTAAACAGCATTTTAGGTGTTACAAGAAAACTTAAAATAATGTGAGAATGTCAATTTAAAAACAGGTAAGTTTGTTTACAAACAATTAAATAAACGATTGAACGCAAAGGCCTGGCTGGAAGCATCTTATACATAAAGCAGCATTTTTGATTTACAAAATCTTTGAAACATTACTAAAGAACCTGATATGAAAGCCCAACCTAATCCCTTTTAGGTAAAACAAACGAAACGATCGATCACAATTGAAGGTCGGAGAATAAACAAAAAATAAAATGGACGAATGAATGGAAAAGGAATGGAACTGGTGGATATTTATGGATGGGGTCAGTGCATGGACGGCAAAAAAAAGGTGCAAATCATAACGCCAAACCATTTAAATAGGAAACGAATGATTTCCAGTGAAATCGAAAACTTCCATGTCGACATAAAACCGCTTCATATCAAACTAAATCACGGAAATTACATCTCATTCGATAGCTCTTGAAGGGTAGAAGCCATTTTTATGTACAGAAAGATGAGTAAAAGTCAAAATTCAAGAAAAAAACAATCAATGATCAAATCTCGCCAGCGTCGAAAATGGCAAGTCCCCGTAGTCCTTGTTCCAAATTCCTCATATGCACTCCAATGGCGTGAGCAAAGGTGCCGGAGTTCGTAAACACGCCGGAGAACAGTCCCTGTCACTCGACAATGTGCAGCGACGGTGGCACAGTCATTGACGGTTCGAGTGAAACAAAGGACTGAAAAAATTGTAACGGCTGATATTTAATAAAACGAACGCAAGCTGCATTGCTGCACGTTCTTTGCTCCTCTTTGTCTCGTTGGCGCGTGCATCCAGAGCTGGAAACTGCGCTCCATATTGCTTCCACCAGCTGAAAATGTCTAACCTTTACTGTAACTCTTCAGGGAATGATTGCCCAATAAAAATTTTTTCGGATTCATACATTGCAGACCGAGAGGAGTCGATTGATATATATTTCGTTCGATTTTGAATCTGGACCGTATGAACGATATTGTAATTTGGAGTGGCGACATGAAGTTTGGGCACCGGGAAGTTTGGGCACCGGGAAGTTTGGGCACCGCAATACAAATTAAAAAAAAATAAATAAATAAAAAAAGCATTCACACTTGATTGTTTTGTACATTATTGCATGGAATTTAATTTTCGACAAAAAAGTATTGAGTTCAGATATAAATTTTTTTTATGAATGTTGGAAAGGAATATTTGCATATCATATCAGGGTTAGGATGAAAGAAGGTCAGTTGTTGGTCCGCGTTTATTACTTAATTTAGGTCATTTTGCGGAATCCTCAAAAAGTCCTCCGGTGAGAAAAGTCTTGGAGAGCCCATTGGAAATCTTGAAGAAGCAGAATTTGTTTCCAGTGGTTCTTCTGAAGAAGCAGCGAGAACCGAATCCAGYCCGGGGCAATAACTGACTCTAAACTTAACCGATTCAGACTTGCTAAACCCGACCAACAGGTCTTGTCGAGATGAAGTTACTCCCCGGTCTGGATTCGGTCCGTACGCCGAAGCAGCACAAGTGATTGCCCCTCAAACCATACAATTTGCAGAAAGTGTTTCAAACCCTCATGGCCAAAAAAGAAACCTCACTTTAACCCATAATGGGTTTGAATATGCTTTCGATAAAAGCTACAAAGTATTTAATGAGAGTCTAAAATGGCAAAATTTTGAAATTCTATTTTTTAATGATGTATTGCGGTGCCCAAACTTCCCGGTGCCCAAACTTCTGGTGCCCAAACTTCCCGGTGCCCAAACTTCCCCCCGCCTTTGGAGTGGGGTCTTTTCGGCCACGCCGTTTCGGCCCCGACGTTTCGGCCCCAGATTTTCGGCCCCTCGGCCCCACCGTGTAAATTCTTTTTTGCATATTCAACCGAACAATTTTATTCAGAAACTTTTTTCAGATGAACTAAAACATAACAAAATTAATAATTATAATCTGAAAATTTATTTAAGGGTTCATTGGTAATTACTAATTACTAGAAACTAGGGTTGAGCGGTACCAGGACTTTTGGAAAAACCGGGACCGGGACTAAATTTGGTCCCGGTCAAAAAAAACCGGGACTGCTGGACAAAAACAAGAAAAAAAATCATTTTGTAAAAACCGGGGCTTTTATAGTGGAGTAGGGGTCATTAGCGTCCCGCCACTAGCGTCCCGCCACTAGCGTCCCGGCCACTAGCGTCCCAGGCCACTAGCGTCCCAGCCATTAGCGTCCCGGCCACTAGCGTCCCAGGCCACTAGCGTCCCAGCCATTAGCGTCCCAGCCAAAAAATATTTTTTATTTTATTTTTTAATAACTAAATTACAGTTCAAATCTAAGATTTTGAAAATCAATGATTTTTTATTATTTTTTTACCAACCGGTTTTATAGGTTTTCTTAGTGCTGAAGATGGAATAAGCAAAAATTTTAGCGGGCTCGACCTTTAAACCGGTTTTTGAACCAGTTCGCGGACCTTTTTTGGTCAAAAGTTCGTTAGGCTTAGGCCTAAGCTACCCTGGCTTGGGGTTTGTTAGGCTTAGGCCTAACCAATCCGGCTTAGAAGTTACTTAGTTGTTTTTTCCTTAATTAAAAAAATAAAAATCATTGATTCTCAAAATCTTAGATGTAGTCAGATCTTAAAAATATTGTCAATTCGTGATCAGCGCCCTAGAAAACCCCTATATGATGTTTTCAGCAGATTTGGGGAGGGGTCGTATAACGGAAAAGTACCCATAGACAAAGAAAAAATCAAAAATTTTAAAATGTATTTGAACTGTAATTTGGTTTACTAATAAATAAAATATTTTTCGGTTGGGACGCTAGTGGCCGGGACGCTAGTGGCCGGGACGCTAGTGGCTCGGGACGCTAGTGGCGGGACGCTAGTGGCCGGGACGCTAGTGGCGGGACGCTAGTGGCCCGCTTCGTTTATAGTGGGATTTTAAAGGAATTTGAAAAACCGGGACCAAAATTTCAGTACCAAAATTTGAAAAATTGACCATTTCAGTACTGGTCCCGCTCTCGCTCATTTGTCAACTAAATTTTTGAAATTTTGACTCAATTTGTTAAAGAAATTTTATCAAAATTTTAGCAAAATTATGAATTTTACTTCGGAATTTCAGAGAAAAAAAAATGCGAGCAAAATGAATTTTTGAATTAATTTTTCATCTTTCTGAATTTTATTCAATTTTCTTAACAATGATTCCGGGCCCCCTCCCATTCACAAAATCGCAAAACTTTAGCTTATTTGTTAGCTAACAAATAAGCTTCATCTCGACAAGAGCTTTCGAATGGTTTTTAATTTGTTTGAATCGGGTAAGCTTGAAGCCAAGGTAGTCAATTAATTATAGAAGTATGTATTTATGTAATTATGCTAATCGATGAACTTTATCGACGAAACTACGTATTTTGCTTAGTGGGCGAAATGTCGTATTTTGGGTTAGTGGGCGAAATGTCGCGTGGGCGAAATGTCGGCGCCCCAAAAATTTTGTTATTTTTAGTCGTTAAAAGTTATTGCTAGGGGTTTGGGGGCAGGGTTGTTATTTTACCACGGAAACATGGAAATTTCCACGTTTTGGGGTTTTTCCACGTTTTTTCCACGGTTTAACCTCGAATGGACTTTTTTCTCAATTTATTGGACATATTTTAAAAATTTGTAAACATTTCGCCAATTTTGGATCAATTTTCTTAACAAAATCTGTAAATCTAAAATTTCGGCGGCGCCTATCGGCACCGCCGACCCCCCTGCCCCGGAAGACGAAACAATTTTCAAAAATTTGCATTTTTGAAAATTCCTAACAAAAATGCAATAAAAAGGTAAAAACACACCCCCTAAAAATCGACTTTTTCTGACACCCCTGAAAAAAAATCCTGGCTATGGGCCTGGCCTTCCTATCTCAGCCAAATTTTCTCAAAATGGTGAAAAGTGGTGATAAATATGTTATTTAATGATTTCCGAGCAATTTTATATGAAATTAAAGGCTTAAAAAATTTTCAGCGTTTTTTCCACGTTTTTTAAAAAAATTTCCACGTTTTGGAACTCGTTTTCCACGTTTTTGTGTTTTGCCGATAACATCCCAAATTGGGGGGTTCTAGGGTTACTATTTGGCAGGATGACATTTCGTCTACGCGACATTTCGTCTACTAAGCCAAAATACGACATTTCGTCTACGAACCCAAAATACACATTTCGTCTACCGTCATTTCGTCTACGCGACACTTCGTCTACTGACCAAAAATACGACATTCCGTCTACTAACCCAAAAAACGACATTTCGTCTACTCGACACTTCGTCTACTAAGCAAAAATCCTACATTTTCCCAACTGGAAAAACCCCGACTTTTTTTCTATGATGAAAAGCAATTAGTCACCTGAATCCTGCATTTAAATAAAAATTTATTGAAAAGTGAAAAAAATGTGAACATTCAACAAAAATAAAAAATTTGCAAAAAAATCTAGGGAACGAGCACGTTGTGAGGCAAAACCGGGTAAACTGTGCAAATGTGTAAAGTTTAAAATAGATAAAAACAATTTTGCGATCAATCTGTCGCCACTTTCCTGATCATCTCCACGAGTGTGCAGGCCCCTAAAAAACGAATCGTCCCTAAAAAAACGAATCGTCCCAAAAAAACGAATCGTCCCAAAAAAACGAATTGGGTAAAAAACGAAGTGGCCAAAAACGAATTGGGTATTTACCTAAAAATACAAGTAAAAGTTAATAGCTCATATTTGTGTTTACGAATTGGACTCGACACGGGGTGTTTCGACTAGGCCACGAGTCAAAAAATACATAAACAATGATTTAGCATTGAAAAATCCGGTCGAGACTTTTAATCAGAATGTAAATCCGAACGACGATCAGCTTAATCACGCGTTTGCAAGCGGTACAATACCGACTCACTGGAAACGATTTTGATTAGTGGGACGACTAGTTCAGACAATACGAGCTATTAACTTTTACTTGTATTTTTATGACAAAACGGTGTAATAAATTGCCAAGATTAAAAGTTATTTCGTCATTTTTTGTTTTTTGCTTTAATTAGGGCCGCAAAATTCGGGCCGAACGGAAAAGGGTAATAGTGCGCTTTGTCCCCCCCCCCCCATTTTTTGAAAAAATACATTTTTTTTCAGAAGTCGATAAAAAGGTGTTTAGGGGTATTAAGAGGTGTAGAATTCGATTCTAACATCCATTTCGATTAATTTCGAATCCCGGACCCGAATTCGAACAAGTTTCAAAAGTTCAATTTTTTTCAAAATTCAATTTTAGCCTCAAAATCATTCAAAAAACATGAATTCGATCACTATTTGCTTTTTCAATTCAATTTTATGCTTTTTGGATGATTTTGAGACTAAAATTGAATTTTGGAAAATTTTGAATTTTCGAAAAATTGTTCGAATTTGGGTCCGGGGTTCGAAACTGGGTAAAATAAATGTCAGAATCGTGATCAGCGACCCCAAAAACCCCCGGAAACGTGTTTTATATGGCTTTTAAAAATGTTTGTATTTTTTCAAAAAATGGGGGGGACAAAGCGCACTATTACCCGGAAAAGTACCACATTTTGTATCTTTAACGATCTAAAACAAAACAAAAATTTTATCGTTCAAATTTGGGTTAGGGGTTCAGAAATGACCGAATGGAAATCAGAATCGGATTCTACGACCTGGTATATCCCTAGAAACACCTTTTTGTCGACTTTGGAAAACAAAGGGGTAAAGGGAACGAGTTGGGGGTGGGGAACGAGTTGGGGTTTTACCGTTGTAATTAGGGTTACATGAATTTTGCGGATAAGAAATTTGCGGACAAGAAATTTGCGGATTCATTAGAAATTAAAAACCAGCAATTATTTTTTAAATTAACAGCACAAATCATTACACTAGCTTTATTTTCACTTAATACGTTAATTACCAACACATAATGAAATAAGAAATCAAATCAAATCTTCAATGCCACTCTTTGAAAGTCGATATTGAATGGCGTTAAGATGATGAATGTAATCGCGGACATTCTGTGGTTGATTGTCAAACATCATCACCAAATCCCTAAGTGCGATATCATTATTTTTGTATTTCTTAAGCCTATTAGCAATATTTTTGCTTTCGGAGAATTGGAACAATTTATCATTTCAGACAACGAGGGTTTAGAGCGCAAAGTTGATAAGAGGGAAGCGACAATGGTTCTGCTGCTGCTTATTCTGGGCAAAACAGAAAATTGTCGTTTCATTTGTGTGATCACTGAATGTTCAAAATCAAAGAATTAATGTGCATGTTAAAGTTGTTATGCGAAAAGTTAATTTAAAGACTGATTCAGTTTGTTTTTTTGCATCAATTTTGTCCGCAAATTTCTTATCCGCAAAATTCTTATCCGCAAATTTCTTATCCGCAAAATTCAAAACACCGTAATTAGTATCAATGAAAGCTCTCGTTGAGCTGAGATATTACAAAAGAAAGCTAATCATTTAGAGTAGTTTGATGAAACAAAAAAAAAGTCGCTAGTAGCCGAGTTGTCCGTAGCCGAGTCAGCACCACGGCGCCACTACAACTCGCCTATGTAACATTTCGCCTACACAGCCAAAAGGCAACATTTCGCCTACAAAGCCAAAAAGCAATGCCTACGCAACATTTCGCCTATTTACATTTCGCCTACACAGCCAATAGGCAACATTTCGCCTACAAGGTTAAAATATTACAACTCGCCTACGCAACATTTCGCCTATGTTACATTTCNTTCGCCTACACAGCCAATAGGCAACATTTCGCCTACAAGGTTAAAATATTACAACTCGCCTACGCAACATTTCGCCTATGTTACATTTCGCCTACCCAGTCAAAAAGCAACATTTTGCCTACAAATTTAAAATTTTTTTTTATTATTTTCTATGACAAACGATTAGCATTTTGCAATGCGCAAAGATTAAAGCTTCAATTTTATTAACTCATCCCATTGGCAACAAAGAAATGATACAAAATGGATAATTGAATAGATTTTGGTAATAGAATGATAAAAGATACCGGCATAAAAGGTGAGTAAAGCGAATAGTGTGGAAGAAAAGAAAAATCACTGAGATAATATTTGGGATAATAAATGGTGAATAAGAAAATAGCTCTCTCTCAAAATTTTAAAAACTTGTCATTCGTTCTGCTCGATTGTAGAACCCTCATCAAATTCACTTTCACGCCGCTGAGCATGTAACCCGACCAAGTACCCTTTGATCTGGAGACCGAGAAGGGTAACAAAACTTTGTTGCGCATCAATTTTTCAAGATTCATTTTCCTTTATCTATAAATAATTAGGTATACGTGTGTGAAGATGGATTTATACAATGCTTTTGCTTTTGATCTAGCCAAATAAGCCATAAATTTGTCAAAGGAAATGTTAAAAATTGAAATTTTAAAATTTGTAGGCGAAATGTTGCTTTTTGACTGTGTAGGCGAAATGTTGTGTAGGCGAGTTGTAACATTTTAACCTTGTAGGCGAAATGTTGCCTTTTGGCTTTGTAGGCGAAATGTTGCGTAGGCGAGTTGTACAGCAGCGAGCACCACGCCTTGGAAAATAATGTCGCCCTCATTTAACATTACGAATCCAAATTTATCATTTCTCTTCCACTGAGTAAAAGTTGATGAGATGTAACGGGGGAATGATGCCGTTTTGGAGAGGGATCGACGTTTTTTTCCTTTCGATTTCGACAAAAATGGGCTGTTTTTCTAACATAATTTCGAAAGTCGGAGGTCCCGGTTTTTAAAATTTTTGGCAAGGACGGGCAGTGGTCTTGCGAACTTTTTAACAAAATTTCAATTTTTACATTAGTCCAACAGGTAAATTGATAGCTCAGTGGTTTGTCTTTTCTATGTTGTGTTTTGGGTTCAAACCCGCTTCAATGCGATCATTTTTTTGAGCTTTCTTCGGCCATCACATTCTATCGCCCATTAACGGAACATTTTAATGATTTTCAATTATTTTTAAATTAAAATGCGCACAAAAAAAAGACCGCCGGATATCCTCCTCTCTTATGTAAACCAATTTAAATTACGAAGAAAACTGCTCAATTTTGCGAAAATTTTGTAAAATTGCTTAACAAAACACCCAAATTTCTCCCGGCGGCCTGAAAGCATAAAGTCGACAATTCATTGTTTTTGGATATTTTCTAACAATATTTTAAAAATGAATAAGTGAATATTCAAAAAATATTTATTAAATAAATTATTTTTAAAAAAATTTTTTCTAATCACATAAAAAAAATTTTCGATTTTGTTTCGATTTTCGACGTTTTTTTCCTTTCGATTTTCGATTTCGAGCTTTTCAGTTTCGATTTCGACTTTTTTTTACTTTCGACACAGCCCTGTTTGGTATGTGAAACTAGAGGTCGAAAACCCAATGAGAATTTCTGCGTTTTTGTAGGTGGGATGCAAAGCGACGAAAGCGGAATGGAAAGTTTGAATGTTGGGTTGGAAAGGCGTGTAATTTTTGATCAAGTTCATATATTTATTTCAACGATCACTTTTATAATAGATGGAAAATTACTGCAGCTTTAAAAATACCCCGCAAAATCCTCGCTGACTTCAGCCGTCCCACCGCTGTGCCAATGTCCTTACTGGTTCAATTTGGTCGATGTCATTTTCTTGTATCACTAAGCGGTGTCGTATACTGTTTTATTCCACAACCCGGTCAACAAACCATCGGCTGGCAGATCGTCAGTGGCTGTCGTTTGCTCCATAACCAAATGGTTTGGTCCGAACCTGTTGGTCTCGAAGACTCGGGTATTCATAGATGGAGGGACTTGTTGATGAGTGGTTGCGTTGCTCCCATGGCATGACTGCTGTTGGTTATGCAGAACAGCATGTTGAAAGGTTTGTTGCGTGTTTGTAAATTCCGTCGTATTATGCAAAAATTGTGGCGGCGGGGCTAGCATAAAACGAGTGCGCTGTATGAATGTATATTAACATAAATGGTGTTTAATTTTTCTTATCCTGTTTAAAAACTTTCTATGCCATCAAAACTAGAGATCGGCGAGATCGAGATCCCGACCGAGATTTTCCGAGAGTCCAGGTCTCGAATCTCGGAAATTTGTCGAAAACCCCGAGACCTGGACTCACGAAATTCGAGACAAATCTCGGTCTCGGCCCATCACCAAATCTCGATCTCGGATTTTTCAAAATTCCGGTCTCTAATCAAAACCCAATCAATAACGCCTACTACAGTAATTCGGTTACGTCTTCCTCCAGCCGACCTGTTGATAATTGGTGGGGTGAGTGTATGGAGCTCCAAGTGCAGCGGCAAAGCCGGCGGCCTGCGAGTGGCTTCCATACAATGCGGTGACAAACTCGTTGGCATAGTGCGGATGGCCACACACGAAAGATGGGTAATTTGAAAAGCTCAGCTAAAACAAACCACATCACCCGAGAAACGAAAAGTTGGACAGAATTGCAACATTACCGACGGTGCCCCGACCAAGTGATGTCCCCCCATCGGGTGGATGAACGGCGTTAATTGTGACAAATGACCGGAGCTGGTTGGGGTACTGTTGTGTGGACGCTGATCCAAGGCGGTGGCAGTTGTTGTTCCTTGTGTGGACGAGGGATCGGCTTGGGATTTTTTCACAATCGCGCCACAATTTTTTTGTCCTTCCGCTGAACGTGCTCGATTTTCATCCTCGATGTATCTGGAATTTTCATTAACTTTAAACGACTCTCGATCGATAATGCCAATCACGCGCCTTCGATAAAGCCTCTCCATTTCCTCTACGTCGCGCGCCTGGCGATGTGCCAACTCGCGTGCAAAAATTGCAGCAGGGCTCTTTTCTTCATCAGCGCCGCATTCTGTGACGTTACTTTCTGTCTTATGCATTTTTCTCCAATTCTAACGCTAAAAGCTAACACAATGTCATAAATAGAGCTGGTATTTATATGCATTTGCATATTAGCCTTTTCGTGTTGGTTTGAGTTCTTTTGGTCCAGTTTAAATTGAATATTTTTCGTATTTTGGGCTTCCTGCATATTTTTTGCATATCGGGCATATTTCGAGCATATTTTGGCATTATGTTCTCTTTGTTTGGCGTTCTCTTTCTTTTAAGATAATTTTTTCCATACCGAATTTTTTCAAAATTCTCCAAACTCCACCAAATTTAGGTAAGGGTAAGACGTGGTAGGACATTTGCGCCGCGGACATTTGCGCCGCGGACATTTGCGCCGCGGACATTTGCGCCGCAGACATTTGCGCCGCAAGCCAAAATGGACATTTGCGCCGCGACACTTGCGCCGCAGACATTTGCGCCGCGGACATTTGCGCCGAGACATTTGCGCCGCGACATTTGCGCCGCAGACATTTGCGCCGGAGACATTTGCGCCGCAAGCCAAAAATAGACATTTGCGCCGCGGACATTTGCGCCGCAGGGAAAATTCTACTTTTGGGCCACGACAATGCGCCGCAGACATTTGCGCCATAGGGGTAAACGCGACATTTGCGCCGCGAATTGAAAAAGCATAGGCGGGACCCTATTATTATTTTAAGATTCCCTTATTTTCAACAAAAATTCCAATCTTAGGCAAAAATTCCAATCTTAGGCCTAAGCCTAACAAATCCCAATCTAGGGTGGCTTAGGCCTAAGCCTAACAAACCCCAACCTAGGGTGGCTTAGGCCTAAGCCTAACAAACCCCTTTTTGAGTGATTTTGAGCCTTGGCCCTATGGCCCATACTTTCCGCATTTTTTAAATTTTGAGTTAGATTTTTTTTCTCGGCGCAGATGTAGAATTTCCCTGCGGCGCAAATGTCTCCGGCGCAAATGTCCGCGGCGCAAATGTCTGCCAATCGGGTAAGAAGGGAGTGCTAGAAGCATCACTGCAAAGTTTGGTCAAGAAATTTGGTGCATATCGATCCCAGCTCTAGTCATAAATCTTATGGGATATTTTATTTAAGTCAACCAAACATAAAAGCGAGCACATCAATGAGATATTAAATCAATCTAAGTCATCGGTTTAACAATCTACCATCTATTTATCAGACTCCCGATTAGCCTATCCATGCTTGATGAAGTTGACTCCCTTCGCAATTTCCTTTCTCAGGTCGGGAATCGCCTTGTTAATCAGCTCTTTCTCATACGCAGTGAGGTCTCCGAATGGGAGTATTTTTTCCTTAAGAGTTCAGTTATTTCAATTATCCCTGAGTGGTTCGAAACCAGGAAAATTACGATGGGAAGGGGGGGGGGGTACTCGGGTATAAAAAAGTTCCTTGGAGAAAATGGTACCCCCCCCCACAATTGCCCCCCTCGTCCAACGCATTTGACAAACTGACCACGCCATTTGGCCCCAACTCCAACGGTCCAGCAAAGTAATCAACGCCTTCCACCGCATTGGACTTAACGTAAGCGCACTGCACACTTTTTTGCCCCTTCAACGCATTGATTAACGCAGCAACAAAGTATTCAGCAGCAAGTGCCATTGAAAGAGTGGCGGACCCCTGAACTTAACATGTATTAATATGGCAACCTAGCAAAACATTTGAATTTTCTGATATTTTGTGAGAATCGACAAATCCTCTCTTACCGCGCCAGCTTTGGCTTTCACCACCTCCGTCCCAGCTTCTTGAATGCGTTCGGTGAGTGCTTTGATTTCGCTGTCACTTAGATTGATTTTCGGCACGCAGTTAGACAGAAGAGGCACAATGGTGACTCCAGAATGGCCGCCGACGACTGGGATTTTTGTCTGGGAAACTTCCATGCCCTAAAGAGTGTGAACTATTTACTTCTACATAACGGCATACACGATAAAAAAATTTAACAACCTTGAGTTCGGAAACAAATGTCTGTGCTCGAACAACATCCAGAAGAGTGACGCCAAAGATACGTCTCGGGTCGAAGCAGTCATTGTTCTTGTAAACTTCGCACGCAATTGGAAGTGTCGAATTCACCGGATTGGTTATTATGCCCAGACACGCTTTTGGACAAATTTTTGAGGACGCTTCAGCAACATCCCGCACAATTCCGGCATTCGTGAGGAAAAGATCGTCTCGAGTCATTCCTAAAAAAATTATAATTTTTAAATTTGTTTTGAGTTCGTGTTCTACGCATATTTTTTCAACCTAGAAACTGATTTTTAAGATTTTTTCCGTCAGAACCCCAATTCCAAAGGATTGCCAAAAAAAACCAAAAGAGGGACCCTGTTTTGCAAAATTTATAATTTTTGAACCAATTTTCTTAACAATTATCGTTAAATTTTCAAAAAAAAATCTCGGCAGCGCCGACCCATTCCCCCCAGGACTCAAAAATTTGCATTTTTGAAAACATTTTGGTTAGTCCCCTCCCAGAAAAAAGACCCGGGTACGCCCTTGAACATAAGTAAACACAAACCGGGCTTTCGCGGCACACCAGCAGGAATGATCACAACGTCAGAGCCTTCCAATGCAGCGGCCAGTTGTTCGGGTCCCAAATGTCCGGTCACCTTTGACGGCGTGTTGATGTGGGAGAGATCTGCCGCAACTCCGGGGGTGCCGACGAGATCTTAAAAAGCACAAAGCTATAAAATTTTGTATAAAGAACGACAAACACCATAAAGTGCCAAGTGCGCGATGGATGTGTTCTTCTTCAGAAGCAATCCAAGTGGCTGGCCGATACCCCCAGCGGCTCCGACCAGTGTGACCTGAATGCTTTTGTTTAATTGAACCAAATTAAATCGCATTGTGCCTTGATGGAACTGCTGCTCATCCTGACAGTCAAAGCGCGCGAGATATACGCAGTTTTAGCAAAAGTAAACAGCATTTTAGGTGTTACAAGAAAACTTAAAATAATGTGAGAATGTCAATTAAAAAACAGGTAAAAGTTTAGGTTTACAAAAAAATGAATATGTGAAATAGAGGCCTAAAATCAGGGCTTACATACGTCCTTGGATGCCAAGGACAATCCTTGGAAATGGACACTTGATCTTGGAAAATTGAATGTTGATTTCCAAGGCCATGCAAGAAAAATTTGGCAAACCAAGGACGAAAGTTAGGAATAGTCTGAAAAGTTGCGGAAAACCAAGATTTTATGGTAACTTTCGATTAAAACTTTATTGAACACAGCGGCTCAAAAAACGAGATGTGTGCCAATAAATAGAGAGCGCGAGAGAATAAACTTTCTCTAACTTTCTCTCGTTTGGCGTTCTCTATTTTGACCATCCCGCACTTCGCTCTGGAAAACTTTTTTTCCCTCTGGCCGATTCTTCTCAAACTTTCACCAGCGCTAGAAAACAAAATAAGGAAATGCAGAATAGGTCGTTTAGGTGTGAAAATAGGTAGGTAGTTTCACGATAAAATTTCGCTCATTGTCAGAAAGACATCATTTTATTTTTTTTACAGATTATATGCTAAGAAAAAACTATTCGCGGGGCAAATCATTCAAAAATAGTGTCAATCGAAAGCCCTTGATTTCGTAGAAGCTATTTGTAAGCAAGAGCTAAGCGATTGGATAGCTCTCAAGAAAGATAGGCCCAAAGACAGAAACAGGCAAATTTTGGCCAATTTGGCCTTTTAACTTTTTTTTAAACGAGTCCATCACTTTTTCCACTAGAACATATTTTATAAATAATCTGAGCTTTCAAATGACACCAAATTTATCTGATTCGATTAAGTCTGAAGAGACTTATAGTCATTTAGGCTAAAAGCAATGTGCCAATATGTGCTGACAGTTATAGCTTTTTCCAAAGCGATCCAAATCAGATGAGCAAAATATTAATTGAAGGCCCGAATGTTCAAGTATCTTTCATTAAGCAAAAGCTAAGCGATTTGGAACGTGAGAAGCCCTAACATGAGCTTTCTATTGATACCGACTTTGTATACGACCTAGTAAATGAAAATTAATTAAATTCAGCGAAAATTACCAATTACACGGAGGGGATTCGAACCCTAAACCGGTTTTTGTTAACAAGCACACAGACCACTAGGCCAAAATTTAAATCTTTTCCGAACTAGAGCCCCAAGATTGAGCCGCTGTGTGAAAGGAATCGAATTACCTCGCCGATTTTAATACAAAATCTACCCAACAAAAGCTTTCGATTGGCCAAATTTTTTGGTTTGGATGGTTCTACAAAGAGTTATTGCACTTCAAAGATCGCGCGCGCCCAAGTGAACGACTCCGACGAAGCGGGCTTAATTTTAGACGATTCACTTCACTTCAAACTTTCTTTCCAATGTTTTTTCATTCTAACTTTCTTAGCCAAACAAATCAAACTAAATTTCACCATGAATAACAACTTCTACATTAAACAAGTGCAATTAATTGATTCAATTAGTTCAGAAATCAGCACATCAGGAACAGTGCATGTGCTAGGTGGAACCAACCTTTTTTGACAGTTTTTATGACTTTTTTTAGGTACTCACTTCATATTTAAGGCTGATGAAGGTGGTAAGGAAATCTGGGTCAGTTATTTTTACTTAAATTGTAAGAATTTTGTTGATTTTTCAAAAAAAGCGCTTTTTATTAAGTTTTAGGTCTCCCATACTCTCATCGCATTGCTTGACAGGGGTCAACCCACGTTGACCGGATCTCGACTAACAATTCGCTGTAAACACTTTCTTGTGCTGATATTTTTGATTTCGAGGGAAAAGGATTGTCAGTCGCTGTATGACACCCTTTTGCGATGCAGCAGTCTAAGTAAGAATGGTAATAGTCGAGTTTGTGCCCTCACCCCTTTCTTTTGGTTAATAAAGGCGATAAAATGGTGTTCCGGGGTATTCGGTGGCGTAGAATCCAATTCTAACATCTTTTGAATTTAGATGGGGGCAAACTTGACTATTACTGCCGTAAGAATCATCCGTTTTTATCAAATGTCCCCTCCTTTTAGCCAATATCAGCGAATGCCTTGCGTTTGCCAACAAAAAGGCAAATTGCTTCCCGCAAACTTGGCATAGGCTCAATTGGAGCGAAGAAATGCGCCGTCAGGGAGTGGAGGACATCGATTCATGGGCCGTGTCGGACTTCAACGCAAATTTTGTACATTGTGACACTTATCCCGAACAACTTTGGATTCCAAAAGAGGCCACAACGCAAATTCTTATTGCGTCATGCAGGTTATTTGTGCGACGTTCTTCTTCAAAAAACGTTTTCATGTTTAGGTTTCGAAGCCGGGCGAGGTTGCCTGTGCTGACTTATTTCCACAAAAATAATGGTGCATCATTATGTAGGTCTGTGTGTTTTTGATTTAAAATTTGTCTATTTATTCAGTATGTTTTCCATTTAGATCATCACAACCGTTGGCTGGCTTCAGTGCTCGGTGTCTTGAAGACGAGAATTTGATGGAGTTTATAATCGCGGCCAATCCATCGAGTACCCACCTTTACTTGGTTGACACGCGGCCACGGGTTAACGCGGTAAGCACACAACAGAAGTTTAAAAAAATGCGAAGATTTTAGATGGTCAACAAAGTGCAGGGCAAGGGCTTCGAAGACACTCGCAATTACACAAACATGCAATCCCATTTTTTTGACATCGAGAACATTCACGTAATGCGGGCAAGTCTGAGCAAACTTCTTGAAGGTTGGGCTGGGTGTACGGATGGGTTGAACTTGGCACTGGAAAGCATTTTCCATCCCGAGCTTTTAGCATGCCAACGAACTCAGACGATGACGCAATACCTGAAGACTGTGGACAGTTCCGGTTGGCTGAGGCATTTGAAAAGTTTGTGTGTCTTTCTTTAATTCAACGCAATGCCGATCCAAAATCCTTTTCAGCATTACTCGACTGCAGTGTGTTCATTGCTCAGTCAATTTTGCGGGGAATTTCCTGTGTTGTCCATGTAAGTGCCTTTCCATACAAAATTCGAAAACGTTTTTTATCGTTTTTATTGTTCGGATGGGTGGGATCGGACATCACAAACGGTTTCATTGGCACAAATTATCATCGACCCGTTCTACAGAACTCTGAAAGGGTTCCAAGTACGTCGTTGTAAATTTTGGTTGTTTTAATACGAGATCTGAATTCAGGTCCTCATTGACAAGGACTGGCTCGGATTTGGCTTCAAATTCGACGACCGATGTGGCCATTTGGGCGCTTCCAATGAAGGGATGGCACGAGAAGTGAGGGTTTTCGAGTTGTTATTGTTAAAATTTTTGATTGGAATTTTATTTAAAAGTTTTTCAAAAATGTAAATTTTAGTAAGACTTTGTTAGTTGCTTTAGGTCTCGCCAATATTCACACAATTTCTCGATTCGGTCTATCAACTTCTGCGCAAGAAGCCAATGTGTTTTGAATTAAACGAGCGCTTTTTGGTTGAATTAAATGAATACGCTTATTCATGTGTGCATGGACAATTTGTGGGCAATTGTGACAAAGATAGGAAGGTTCGGAGGCAAACAAATTTTGATCAAATTTTTATCGGTTTCAGGATCTACGCGTTTCGACGAGGACAAATTCGTTATGGGTGTACATGGATTTGCATATTGAAGATTATCAAAATCCATTCTACGAGGTTGTGTGTATTTCAACTTTCAAACGCTGTCTATTTCTGTTTTCAGCCGAACAGTGACTCCCTTTTGTCGGACATTGACCTCAATTTGTCGTCCATTGCGGTGTGGACAAACCTTTACAATCGTTTTGACATCGGAATTCAGTCGAGGGAATACTTGAACGACATTGTGATGAACACAAAATTACATGTGCAATCCATGAAGACGGCTTCTGATTTGGTAAGTATTTGGGACCATCGCTGAATCAGAAAAATCGTATTTTATGCGCAGGAAAATTCTCGAGCAGCGTTCGCCTGGCAGTCCTTGTTGAGTGCCGACGAATGTGCCAATGAAAAGTGCCGGCGCGAATTTTTGTCGCGAATTGAGCGAAGAGTGCATTGTCACAGCTGTGGCCAAATTTACTGTCATCGGTGCATTAGAAAAAGTGCAAAGAAAACTGTTTGCGTTTCATGCATGCAAATTGTTTGCTGACCGGACTCCGTTGCTTTCACCCAACACCCATTGTTTTTTTTTTTATACATTGTGATTAAATTGGTTCTTTAATAAAAACAAACATTTTTGATACGCACAAATATTACTGTTTTAAGTATATTTTAATAGCCAAACGTTCAAAATTCATATTGTTTATCTGCACAGAGAGTTGGTTAAGTGGACTTATTCCTTTTCGTGACGCTGTGTGTCTTCAGCAATATCACGATGCCTGACAAAGACAAAACCGAATTGTACACCGATCTTACCGATGAAACTCATTGTGAAATTTTCTCTAAATTTTATTCAAGATGCCTGATTCCAGTTGATTTTTGCCGAATGGCGTGGCTTGAACGCAAGTTCTTGGGGCTGTGCGATCCTCTCACAATGTGCATTCCCGAGTCCGCTTTTGTAACTGTTGTGCTTTCTACAACCAAAAGCATGGACGTCGCCAGCGCTGTGTTTCGACTGTTTAGCAAGAACAACAATTCGTCAATCGGGTTAAGGGAATACGTGTACGGTTTGTCTCGTTTGTGTCGTGGGCCGGAACCAGAACGGATTAAATGTAAGCGACACGAAACGGAACATTGTTGCGTGTTTAATCGCCTGTAATTCCTTTTAGTTGTTATGCAACTTTGGGACTCCGACATGGACGGATTGCTTTCTCGAAAAGATTTGACGGATTGTTTCAAATTTTTCGGTTTATCGATGGTGGTGAGCCCTTTTTCCGGCACATCAAAATGACATTTTGTGCTGTTTCAGGAGATTTTAAGCCATTCAGCACTTCCAACATTACCAGATGCTTTGCGTATTTATGAATTTGTTTGTTTGGTCAACGCAAATCTGACAGTTCGGGACGCGCTTTTATCATTCTCCAACAAAGTCTGAAAAGAATGGAAAATGCTGTAAGACGAGCAAATTTTTGTTAGATTTGGATGGCGCTGACCAATGAAACAAAGCCAATGAAAACGAACAAAGGACAGGACAATAATGCAGGAAAAGAGCATGATCACGACAAAACCGATGCGGATGATGAGCAAAGTTCATCCTCCTCGTCGTCGTCATCCTCGTCATCTGACGAGGAAGAGGGCGAAAATGGTCACAATTTGAAGAAGACAAGCGGGAAGAAGGAGAACACGGAAAACAGATCACAGCTTGGCGGAGTACAAAACATTGGCAACACATGTTACATGGGGGCGGCCATCCAAACATTGGCCAACGTGTCCGAACTCACCGGTTTTCTGTTCAAACAGTGAGTGTTTTGTGCCGAAAAAAAACTGAAAATAACATGGACAGTATTGGATCTTTTTTTCTTAGTGAACAGCACTTTTTCCACTTGCCACTGGTGAGAAGGTACGTCCAAATGCTCCGTACTCTTCTGGTACAAAAGGAGACCGCGTCACCACTGGATTTGAAGGTGTTCATGGACATGAGGTGGAATTTGGGGGCAAATTTTGTTTCCAGGAAGTCATCTCCGCAAAGAGCGCCCTTTTTGCGGAGAATGTACAACATGACAGTCAGGAATTCATGCAGTTTTTCTTGGACGCATTGAACGAATCTCTGAAGAACATCCAGATTGGTGAAGAGTTGGAGAATAAGAAAGCAACGGATGAAGAAGGAAGAGCTGACGACGGCAATGTCCAGGAGGATGGCATGTGGCAAAATGCGAACAATGTAAAACGTTTTTAATTGGACAAAAATGCCAAAATATTTAATTCGTATTTAAGCATTGGAAGAAAGAAGCGCTTACTTCAAAGGAACGCAGCATTGTAAGCATTTCTGTAAAGATAACATGTCATTTTAAGCATTGCCTCTCCCTTCCACCCAATTTGAAGGTTTTGGATTTGTTTGCTGGACAGTTCCTCTCCAAATTGCATTGCCCAAATTGTGCGCACTCGTCCAACACCTTCGAGCTGTTCACAATGTTGCAGTTACAGATTCCCATTCCTGAAAGCATTTGGGTCTTTTTCAAAGGCATGAATGTTGGGGAGTGACATTTTTTATCTGGGATTAATGAATAATCTTTCATTATGAAAGTTTAGCGTTTTCGCATTCCATTTTTATCACTTTCAGTGGTCAAAAGTGACAGCGACAGTGCAGTTGTTCGTCACGCCTTGCAAATTCCGCCAATTACAGAACTTGTGCGTTTAAAGCAGCTCATTTGCGAACGAATTGGCATTGCGACTGACGAAGTTGAAATCCTCATTCAAAACAAACGCGACGGGAAATACAATGTATAAAAAATAATTTGGGCTTTTCCACATAATCGGATTAGAAAATTTGTGCACTTGATCCCGTTAAGGCCGATTTTTCACGACTGTTTAATGCCAAAAACGCCCACCGGGGCGGTGCCGACTGCACTTTGATGGGAATTCCGCTCTGCGACATTAACATTTGGTGCATTGAAACCAACAATTTGTCCGCCGATTGTAGTGACTGTCTTATGTATGCCATCAATGAGAAAACGGTTAATTTTCTGAACGTTGATACGTTACTCATTGTGTTTTAGCGCACTTTGGATGATCCTTCGCTGTTGAATGCCGATCGGCAGACAGACGCCCGGCTGTTGAATGTCGACGACTGTGTCAAGGATTTCACCGGCGTGGAACAAATCGACGGTTCGCATTGTGACAACTGCAAAAGTTCGGCGTCCAAATTGTCTAAACAATTATCATTCACGCGACTGCCCGACATTCTTGTACAATAAAACATTTATTTTTTGTTTATTTTTATTTTTTTTACATAACTCAAATGCACTTTTACAGGTCGTTTGCTTCAAACGCTTCATTTTCGTCCCTTCTCTGAAGCGATTCGTCAAACAGAGTGCGCCCCTTTCGTTTCCACTGGACAACTTTGACCTGCGCCCATATTTTGCGCCCGATGTTCCGGAACAGTTCTTGAACAACTTCTCGCGTTATTTCTGTATCGGAATTGTGGTAGGTAGAGGACGTTGTTGGGCCTATTTGGTTCTGTTTTCAATTCGTATATAATACAGACTCACAGCGGTCAACTCAACTACGGCCATTACTGCTCCTATGTGCGGAATGTATCTTCCAAGCGATGGTTTTTCTGCAACGACGACAAAATTGAAGTAAAAAAACGCCAAATTTTGTGGTCATATTCAAAATTCTAATTATGTAGCTGATCAAAAGTGGCGAGGTGCCGAGCCCAAGAGATGCTTACATCCTGTTCTACCAGCGAGCGACCGATACGCCAAGTGCCCCCGCAGTGCGACGGGAGGACGCGACCCGCAAGGATAATAATGTCGTATGCTGAAAGCAGCAAATACACGACGACAACCAACGACGGGTGGCAGAACAAATCGCCCAATACTCTCTCTCCCTCTTCCCCAGTCACAATTAATTATTATTTATTGCTTTTTATTGTATTTACCCCATACATATCGCTCACTTCATGTTCGGGTCAAATTTAACCATGTGCCATGGTGAAATGTGCATATCATATTTCGATACAGTTACGTGTACTTCGTTTTTGCCACTTTTCTTTCATCCCAGCAAATGCAAACTCATTGTTTGTCGTTCATTCCCATGTAAATTTTGCCTTGCAGCTCACATTCGTCTTAATATATCAATGTGATAACTCAAGAAACATTGTTGGTAATATTGTTATAATTTTTAATTATAATAAATAGGAAACAATCATTATGGCAAATGGGCACCTTTTTGCGGGTTGCCCTCTTGTCGGTTTTGGTCAGTAAAATTCATAATGTAAAAATCCAGGGAGGGGGCAACCCTTTGGCTTTGGGATACGGTGAAAGGCGAGGAAGCTTCAAAAGTTTATCGTCGATGTTTGGAAACGCCTTTCGTGCCGTCGTTCTTTTGCCCTCCTGAAACCAATTTGAATAGAATTGAGCTTGTGCAACTTTGAGGGAATGGATCCGAGATTGGACGGTATTTATTTACGGGAGACAACAGCCCCGAAACGTAAACATTGGTGGTAAACCGGGACTCCCAAAAAATGCAAATCTGGCGATCTCTCTAGTAAAAAGGCAGGCAGTAGAGAATTTTCGTCATAATACAATAATCATTTTCCCGCTCGGTGGACGGGGGGGCGGCGGGAAAGAAAGGTCGGTCAAGAGGGGAGGTAGGAGTGGGGGATTTGCCAAATATACGAGGGAATGGCCCGTCACCAAATGTTTTTTCAACGGCAAAGGTGGGCATGGGAAGGATTTGGGGCGATTAATCAAATGCGGTAGGGACTGAGTGGGGGGGGCGAGAATGAATGAATGGCACGGCACACACAAAGGGACACACCGCCGCCGCCGTCCTCACCCAACCACCGCCTAAGCCAAAAAAGCCTTCTTCTCGTCCTCACCAGTCAAGCAGATCTAATCTGAGCCCACGCAATACCACCATTCTTCCCCCGTTTTTGCAAATTTGCCCTCGGGGACATTCCCCACTCTCCCGCTGAAGAAATGCCAAAAAGAATAATTAATCCCACTAATTCCCTCGAACTGACCTGTTCTGAAACCAGATCTTGATTTGTCTGAGATGGTTAAAGATGTTTATAGAAAAATCGTAAACAGTTCGTCGAATGCCGACCGATGCTAAGGAAAAAGGAAGCCCGCCCGCCCTTCGTTCAGGGATGAGAACAATTCCATTGTTCTAAAATTTAGAATCTAAATTTTTGAATCCGAATATTAGCTGCTAGACCATGCAGGAATTCGAGAGGTTCGCTGTCTTCGTTTCAATCGGTCGGCATTCGGTTGGAACGTATACCCTTCGTTCGGGATTTGCTCGAATCCACAAACCTCTTACCCCCCCCCTCCCATGCCATGCCCACCTCTCCGTCAAACGAAGCCGTGCCGAAAGTGCCGCTTTCCGCTCGCTGGAGATGAACTTTTGTGTGGTGAATTCGCGCTCCAACTCCAGCCTTTGGCATTCACTGTACACCACACGATAAGTGTCTTTGGTCCGAACACGAACGTCTGAAAGGAGAAGAATTTGGTCAAACTGTCTCTGCCATTGGTTCAAAACGCATAACCAAATCCTCCCATTGTTATGCCATCTACATACAACACGCACGTACTGTTTGTGCCAGGCCCCACCGCATGCCGTGGCTGCGGGCACAGTCCTGGAAAAGTGCCACTCTCCGCCCGACGAATTGCTGTTGCTGTTGCTGCTGCTGTTACTGCTTGTCCACTCAGCCCCCTCCTCTCCTCCTCAGAGTCTCTCCACCGGCCAACATTGACAGCGGCGGTACCGCCATGCTCCAATTCGGAGGAAGTTGACGAAGATGAGGTTGAGGAGTTGTTGGGCACAACGGCAGCGCCCAAATGTTGAAGAAATGGGCGGCATTGGGGGTGATAGTAGCCGTAGAACTCGTTGGGCATATGTGGAAAAAAAACGGCAGAAGATGGGGCACAATTAGAAGGGTTGAAGCAGGTCGAATAGGTGGAGGAGGAGGAACAGGAGGTATCGACGACACATGGCGAATGTTGGACAAAATTGGGGTGGTGGTACATCTGAAACGGGTCGAACTCGTTGGAAACGATAATCGGTCTAATCCTTCAGCTTAATTAAGCACATGCCCTTCTCCTACCGATCCGCCGGACGCATTGTTTTGCTGCTGCTGTTGCTGCATCATCGCTGCTGTGGTGAAGAAAGTGGCGGACGACTCCAGCTGAGCAGCAATGGTGTTATTGGGACGGATTGGCGCAAGACTTGGCGGCGCTCCGGATGCCGATGTTGAGGCACTTACCGGGTACGGCATCACTGGTTGGGGCAGTTCAGATGCACGGTATGAAGATGAAGGGTGGGACGATGGTTGTACAACAGCGGTTGGGCCGAATGGGAGGAAGGCATTGATGCCGCTGCTTGTGCTGCAATGGGAAGGGGCGGCCAACCGATCGGATGAGGGCGGAAGGAACTGTGCACAGTGAGGAGCGTCCAGCTTAGCCGACGCGTTGGGCCCGTACACGGAGGCCGCCAACTGCTGAGCCATCGCATGTGCCATCTGAGCGGCCGCCGAATGGGCGGACCGTTGACACTTACAAATTAGCGAATAGAAGGGTACACAGCAGGATGTAACCGAACGCCAAAAACATATCCGAAACTTCGGCTCCCAAAAAATGTCCGGAAACCAAAATTCCGGATACAAAATGTCCGGAATCTAGTACATCCTGGTATACAGCTCATTTTCTCTTTTCAAGTCTCATTTGAACGGTTTCTAATGCTCACCAAATTTTGTTCAATTGCTGTATGATGTTCTGGTGCTTCTGCTGCTGCTGAACGTTCTGCCAACGGAAATGTGCCATTGAAGAAAATTTGCGGTCCACCAAAAGCAACAGAAAGTTGGTGTTCATCTTTAGGCGTTTTGGCGGGAAATTGGCATTGGAACGGCGGAACGGACGAGTTGGAATTGGGGGAGGCTGGGTGGAAGAGCGGGGTAATGTTGTTGTCATTACAGCTATTAGTATTATCGGAATCGGCATTTTTGAGCATTTTTTTTCGGGGGATAGAGAATTGGAG
>MEIZ01000008.1:907763-925279 GCA_001723225.1 Globodera ellingtonae | reverse complement strand
TTTGAACCCTAAAAGGCGCGCAACAAAGAGAAAAAAGCGAGCAGGGCGCTAATCCCCCCGGCAATGTGTGAAGGGAATGCCTTCGTCCTCCCGACGAGGCGACCAATCCCGTCCCATCCATCCACAGTGGGACGGACGGATGACCACCACCCATCCCAAACAGCACATTCATTATTTCTATCCGGAAGTTTACGATGGGAACCATTCCCCCCCCCCTCCTCCACAGTGTCTGTCCACCCCTCCGCCCATTCGAACTCCGAAAATTAATAAAATTTATACTATAAATAGGCAAAATTATTGCATAAATAATATAAATATTATATAGTATTAATAATGAGCAACAGAGAAGGGGACGGATTGAATTTAGGTAACTCATCGGGATAAAATAACTGGCAATAAAAACGAAACACTGAACCGAGACTAGCAACTGGACATAGAAAATCCCCTAAAAACAGTTGGACGGATAGACAATTTGGAAATTTGATGGTGAACTATAAAGGTTGGCGGTGGTTCCTCAGAAATTATTCGGATGTCCAAACTAGAGATCGGACCGATCAAAATCTCGATCGCTCAATTTTTTCGAGAATTGTCAGTGATCTCGAACGAATCGCGATCGTTCAATTTTTTCGATCTCGATCGGTCCTGAATTCCGAACTCGTCCAAACCAACAACGACCCCCAACGCACCCCCTCGCCCGCCCCTAACCCCTCAGATTTTTGTCCACAAATGTCAATGGCACCAGACCGCTCCGTTCGCCCAACTTTCCCATCATCCATTCACTGTCAGACCGTTCGGCCACCAATTCAATCAAATCGCCCGCCCGAAAACACAAATCGTCCGCCACTTCGCTCTGAATTCTTTTTTGTTTAAATTTTAGGATTAAAATTTAATTGCTCACATTGTAATCGTAGAGAGCCCTAACAAATCGCTTGGATTGGACCTGCACAATGCTTTCATGAGGCAATCGCTCCAGCTCAACAGGCCCAATTCGAACAAAACTTGCAGGGAATATTCCCCTGAGGCCATTCGGCAATTGCCCGCGGAGCCATTCGGCACTGACACGCGAAATGACAGTAATCCAATCATTGGCCGCAAACTGAAGGAGGGGGGGGGAAGACGGTGAATAACGCGGCGGCGGTGAATTGGATTGAGGGAGTTCAAGGAGTTCAGCAGAAACAGGACCATTAAACCGGGGGAGAAAGGTAATTCCAGGACTATTTATTGTGACAGCCCCAACACCTTCAGGTCACCCTCCACTCCGGTGTCAAAGTCGTACAAAGCGACTGCTCGACACGCGCCCAGACTTTTCAATGTGGGCATCAACGGTGTTTTAATGTCGATCGGGGAGAGTGAAGAAGGCCCACCAAGAACGGGATACAGTGACGGACCCAATGGTCGAACGGGTGCCGATTGTGCTACTGAATTTTGGAAAAATAGGGAAATAAAAAAATCACCCCAAAGGTAACCAACCCACCAGCAAAACCACCCCTCGGGGGCGACCATCGTCCGCTTGGACAAACAGCAGTGGGATGAACAGTCGATTGGGTTGAATGTTTGGAGGCTCTAAATGATGGCCCGAAAATGTCCTCCAATTCCTTCTCGGCCGCTTTTCGACTGCTCATTCCTCAAAATGTATTAAAACAAATAACATCTCATCAAACAAACATAACACTTTGTCCACCTGTGCAGTTATTTGAACTCGTTGCAGTTGTTGTTGTGGTCACTTCCGTTGCTCTTCCATTATTCATTGTTGTCTGGGTTTTGCCATTGCTAAAGTTGTTGCCGACGGCCCCCAGTGGCAATGCCGTTTTGGCAACGAATTCTTTGCCCTGCTGGCGAACCATTGCCATGGCCGCTTGTTTGCCCAAATTTTGCACCATCGGATTCTTGCACACCGTCTGGAGCAGTTCACGGTTCGCAAAAAGTGACGAAAGTGACTGATCCGCAACTGAGAATTTTTAAATTGTACGATTCTCTTGAAAACGAATAGCCATGGTCAGACGGGCACGGCCAAAACCCGGCTCATGGAGTTTCGCTGTACTCGTCTGCAAGCGTGCCCAACCGCCCCGGTGAAATCAAACAAATTACATTTTTTAGGATGCGCATCTTCCACTCCACTCGGCCGACTTCGAAAAGCGTGCAGAGCGGGATCGGACGGCACATTTTTGTTAGACCTTCCTCTGCCAGGCGGTGGCGGAATGGCTGCATTTGATGAGGAAAAGGAAGGCGGAAAAGCCATTTTTTTTGAATTATACAATTACGAAATTAATGCCACGATAGAATGCCATCAAGTAACGAAAATCATTAAACTCTTTTGCACCAAATGCACGGGTTCAAAATATTTTGAATTTAAACGTTAGCAAATTCAGATTCCAAAAACAAATCGAGCAGTACTATCATATATTAATTATCATCATCATTGGTCAATAGCGCACTTTGCTTTCCGTCTTGCTTCGGTTGTCCCATATTTTGCTGATTTTCTCCATCTCTCTGTCCAGCTTGCGCTCCTTGGCCGCCACCGTGCTCTTCCTCGTCTTTCGACCACCGCTGGTCTTCACCCCGAACTGATAAGCCGCCTTCGGGTTCGCCTCCCGTGCACTCTGGTACCGCTCGTAGTCGTCTTGCGTTTCGAAGTCCCACCGTTTGACCGGACCCTTCCGATTTCCCTGGACAAGACAAATTGGACACTTTTCAATGGCTTTAGTTGGGGCATCATACCATGTCCATTTGAGTGTAATCCGCCTCATCATCGCTTTCTCCACCCGCGTCGAGCATCCCAAGGCCACCTGAACAGTCCGAATTTGATGGATTTTTTCAGAGAAAAGTCCAAACAAACCCGGATAGAGCTCAGCATATGCGTCCTCCTGTTCCATGCGACGCTTTTTGATCTTCTCCAAATGTTCCTCGGTAGAATTTGCGTTGGCGCCCGAGGGTTCGTCCTTTTCTCGTTGTTGCTCTCTCTTCCTTTCCCGTTCCTTTCCTTCACGGTGTCGCTCTTTATCATCTCGGTTTCTTGAAATTCATAACTTTTTGCAATTAAAACTAGATATTTCAGTTTGGTAAGGCTCCGTTATCGTGACATGCCAATGGTTCAAAACTCAGACCTCTCCTTGCCGTCCGAGTCGAAGTAAGACGTTGTGCGCTTTTGGGCCTCCTTCCGCGCCTCTTCCCGTCCCCGTTTCTCTCGCCTTTCCTTCACCGGGTCGTATTCGTCCAGCCCCTCGAAAATTTCAGTCGCTTCTTTAACCAATTCGTTGGCATCCGCAGCCTTTCTTCGTTTTTTAACATCAGTCCGAAGATAGGCGAGCACTTGAGTAAGTTTCTGTAAAATGCCACTATCAAAACCAGCAAGCAAAAGCCCCTTTTTTTGGATTTCGGAAAGTAAAGACTTTCGACTGCTCAGACCATCCCCATTTCCCGACCACTTTCCATCCTAAAAGTCAACCAACATTAATCAGCAGGTTGTCCGCATTTATGTTTTCGCTGGACTGGTCGAGCGGGCAGTCGACGACCGACCGAAGCAAAGTGCTGGGAACGTCGGCTTCCTCGTCCTCCAACTCGACCACATAAGCCATTCGTCCCCGCACAAAAAGGTCATTCCTTTGCGGAGCCTTACTTTCAAACAACACCTTGCAAATGTTGGCAGCCAATTTGGTGTTTGCCGCTTTGCTGCCTTCGGACAATGCCAAATTCGCCTTCGATTCCTACAAAACTTTTTTCATTTTTTGAATTAGAATTGTTCAGGTTAAAAAAGCATTGACAAATTGGCACATTTCTTACATCGTTGTCGTCTTTGTCCACCACCTCATGCTCCAGTATCTCCGTCCTCACTTTGTTCAGTAGGGAAAAGTCCAAGCCCTTCACCAAATGCGTGTGCTCCATGTCTCCGCCCAAATATTTCGATTTCTAAATAAACATAGAATATACATTGAATAACCGTCAAAATCGAGCAGTCTCTTCAACCTGGATCTCATTTCGTCGAGCTTCTTCCAGTGAACTGTTGGCAAAAAGATTTCCGGGCACTGCTTTGTAAGCACCGGCGAGACGCTGCCTTATCTCCTCGTCCGTCGAACCTACGCCCTTACGGCGTTCCGCTGCTCGGTCTCGATAATTTTTCATTATTTCAGTTAGCCGAGCCTGTGATTCGTCGAAAAGGTCGTCTTCCTCCTTGGTTTCCGTCTTTTCGCGATGAAAAGTGTTGAAATTCCGTTTTTTCTTCTGTTTTTTGTCAGTCGCATTTCCGCCGGTTGCAGCGGCTGAAGAAGCGACTTGACGGTGCGTGAAGGTTGTCGTAGATGAAGATGAACTGGTTGTAAGCCGACCATTTGAATGTGAAGTGCGGCCAGTAGTTGGAATTGCCAAAAGTTTACGAAAATCGCTGTTGTTCATATTTTGTTATCTTCAAATTCTAAAATATATAGTTTAATTAATGGCGAATTAAAAATTTATTTTTAACTTTTGCATTCAAACTTTCTCTATGACACGTTGTTGGACACTCGAGTCTCGCAGCTTGGCTAAAAGTAGACTAGAGCGGGATCGGGATTTTAAGGACAACTCGGGATCGTTAAAAGAGGAAGCTAAAAATTGACCAAATCCCGCAAAAAAGCGGGACAAATTGACTAAAACAATGATTTGTAAATTTAAAAAACCAAATCGAGGCTCAACCCTAAGCACATTTACGTATGCGAAATCTATTGATTTAGGGGTTTTAATTGAAATCCATCCGTCTATCAATACATTGAAATATTTTTGTCGTCAAAATTCGTGAATTTAGATAAAATGGTAAGTCTACAAATAATAAAAAAGGAAAACTCTCTAAACATCAGAGCACTACATTACAACCTTATCTTGATGCTGTTCGACGGTCTCTGGAGGCCGCACTTTGTCTCCAACAGTTTGGGTCGCAGGTCGTCGAACGGCACAATAAACCAGAGGCATTTCCTGCAATAACATTTTCATGTTAACCCATTTCAAATCGTTCGCAGATCGAAGTTCGCACCAGCAAAGAGCTTCTGATGACACCGGTGATGGTGTGCCGTAACAAACAGGAGGCAGTTTTGATTGAGCCGTCCATAAATTCAGTCCGGATGAGCATCAGGGTCAAACAGGCGGACGAGATTGAGAAGATACTGTGCAACAAATTCACAAAGGTGGGACCGTTGTGATTGCTTATCACCTATTTTGCATACATTTTCAGTTTATGTGTCAACGTGCCGACAATTTTATTATTTTGAGACGGCAGCCCATGCCTGGCTTTGACATCAGTTTTCTTATCACAGCGACACACACGCAAATCATGTACAAGCACAAACTGATCGACTTTCTTATTCATTTTATGCAAGAAATTGACAAGGTATGTATGCACCTTCATCGTTTAAAAGCGGAACACTAAACCGGGAAATTGCGAGTGATCTGCAATTTATTACACAATGTTCAGGAAGTAAGCGAGATGAAACTTGCACTGAACGCGAGGGCGCGTACGTCAGCCGAGGAATTTCTCAAGCGGTTCAACTGATTTGTTCAACCACATGATTTATGAGTGATATTGTCTGTCATGGCTGTGCAACAATTTTCATTACACAACTTTACGGAACGGGGCACGGCTGCGACATGCCAAAAGGATGTCCTTTATTCAGTTTTCTGCAAATTTTTGGTACTTTCCGATTATGGTATGGGACTCCAGACAATATAAGTGCTTTTCCAAATGGTGTTATAGTAACTATTCATCGTCTGGAGTCCCCTAACTAAAAGTACCAAATTTTTATTCCTCAATCCATGTTTATTGGCCTAAACGCTTTATTAATTAATTTAAACGATAAAACAATCAGTTCAAAATGTCAAGAATCACACACATATTCCGTTTTTCTCGGATACTTTAATTTTTCTGATGTAAAGCCTTTACTGGTCAAAGACCCCTTTTCCCATAGGATATAGTGCATAATTATGGCGCAATCGTTTGCATTGGTAGCATTTTGTTTGTTTTTCCATTTGTTTGTTTCCGTCTCATCGGAACAAAATGGAACAATTTCGACAACGCAGCAACTTTTCACTATTGAGGGCAAAGCGATTGTAAGTGCCGAAATGCAACAGAAGAAGCCAAATTGGAGGGCGAATGCGAGGATATTTGTGGACTACGGCAAATTTGTTGGATTTGTCAAGTAGGTTATGAACCAAATTTTTAAAATGTTGATGTCCCTGGCCTTGAGAGAGGGTAGCTTTGAAACAGCTGACATTTATTCGTACTTCGGTCAGATACGATGGCTCGTTCGCACTTCATGACATCCCATCCGGCTCCTATATTCTCGAGGTGGCCAGCTCCGACTTTTTGTTTGAGTCTGTTCGCGTGGACATCACAAACACTGGCAAAATTCGTGCAAGGCGTCTCAACTTGTTGCAGGTACCTGTTTCCCTTAAAAGCATTTGCATTCTGGCCCCACACCGTCATGACGTTTAATTGGCATGGGTCAAATACCCTCGAACTGTTTGCATTTAGCCCAACATTGTTTCCACGCTTCCATACCCGGTTAAATTGACTTCACGACATCCAATGAAATATTTTCGAATGCGCGAAGAGTGGCGGGTCACCGATGTTTTGATGAATCCAATGCTGTTGATGATGGGCGCCGCGTTCTTCCTTGTGGTGTTGATGGTCAGTTTGGGATATGGTAAAAGTCGATGACATTTTGACAAGTTCAGCCCAAGTTAGCTGCTCAGGATCCTCAAGTGCAAAAGGTCGGCCTGGTCAATTGAATTACTAAATATTGCGTTTTTATTTTCAGGAAATGCAGAATATGCAATTGCCAAAAGTTGACATGCCAGGTATTGAGGACCCCATTCAATGTTTTTAGCTCTTAAATTTGAACACCAAGTTCTTGGACTCGAATGAGTCTGAATCAACCAAAATTTTAATTTTTAGATATGGCTGACATGCTGGCAAATATATGGTCGTCCGGCAGCAGCAAAAAAGGCAGTCGAAAAGCAATTTCGGGCCAAACTGCAAAGCGAACTGCTCGGTGAATTTCGGCGCCTGTGAAGATTGACAAACAGTCAATTCCGTTTCGTTTGCATTCAAATTTTGTTTATAGTTCAAGAAAACATGTATTGATCTATCTTCTCGATCCATAAACCCATAAATCTACCCCCCCCCCCATTTTTGTACTATTTTCGAATGATTAAAAGGTCAAGCAAAATGCGCTATTAGGGTAATGTGGTATGACATGCCCCAGTGGTGGACAGAGAAAGTGGAGAATGCACTGGGACAAATTTAACGAAATGCAGGAATGTATGAAAAGTCCGGTAAAGCTGAATCGGCGTGAACACTTTTCGAATCTCGGAACATGGCCAATAAGCTCAATGGAAGCCAAATGCATAGCAATGGTGTCACATATAATTAACTTATGTATAGGTAGGTATACACAACTCAGCCAACGGGAATTGGGGATAGGGTTGGTTCGACTTAGCAAATGCCATGGTATATTCTCAAAGACCTTTGGTTCTAACATTGTCTGACTTGGGGGGGGGGATTTTTTCCACAAATGCAACATCAGGAACAGCTTTCTTCGCAGTTGCGAGACTCCTCCAAAATCTTCTCGAACGAAAAGGGCGCGAACGCATGTCCCATGCCTCCATAGAATTTGCTCTGGAACTCGACCCTAAATCAGGAAAAAACGAATTAATGGTGAGACGTACAAAGAGTTAACCAGTGGAGACGAAGTGCATGCAGGAAGGCCGACAGTCCTTCCATCAACACAAGAATGGACACGGTGAGAGTGGCAAAGACGAAGAAGATCAGATAAGTCAGGACGGCACCTACGTAGCCACTCTGGAGAAATCCATTTCTAAGGACCATTGTCCAAAGCACGTCGGACAATTCTTGATTTTTTTTTTTTTGTTACTGGCAAATGTGTTGTTAACGTACGGGCATGCGCCAGTGATAATGCCCAAAGACGAAGGTACGAAGCTGTGTGAGAGATGCATCCGAGCGCAAATTCGATTGTGTGAATTGCCTGGTAGACCATCACATCCCCAAATGATTCGTCGTTTGTCCCATGCTGTCCACTTTCTACCGCCTGTTTCGACGTATCTTCGTGGTGTAATACTTCGGCACCGTCCTCTTGCATGTTGGCATGAACACTCTGAAATTTAAAAATAACCAAAAATGAAAACCTATTTGTCACAATACAAAAAACTAAGCAATGAACATTTGGAACGGACAGAACAATTGACAGAAAACTCAACAGGGACATAACGGAACTGAACAAAGCAAAAAAGCTTGGAAATTGAACACACACAAAAAGACAGAAGCCTAAATCCATTGCAGATCGGACGCACAGAAGCCGAGACCATCGCAGATTAGACGCCGCATTCGGAGCGAAAATATTTCAAAGGAATGGCATAAGAAAACGGCAGCAGTAAAAAGCAAATTTCCGACCCATTCTACTGAAAGCACCACAACCACTAAAAACGGACAATGTTATGCTGGTGCTCATCTACAAAGCCCTCATCCTGCTGAATGGCAAAAGACTCCGTGTCGATGATGCCCCTCGGGGCTCTTCGCCGATTGAGTGCAGCGATTCGCCTGCGCTTCATCGCTCCGTGCCGTTTCCACAAGAGCAACGGTTTCACCAACAACATCACAGGGATTGCCAGTAGGGCCAAACCCAACAACACACTCTCCGCTACGCCCTATAAATGTGTAAGACTGTAATGCGTATTATACCAATTGGTTGTGGACGCCAACGCCTGACAGTGCACGGCGTTGCTGACGCTGTTGCCAAAGCACGTATGGTTTGGCAAACAACATCACAAAAATGCAGCCCACGGCGACAGGGATGAAAATCGATTCAAAAAATGACTAAATCTATGCAAATTAAATCCAACACTCCGCCGATTTTTCATTTGAATAACTGTAACCCAGAGAGCATTCTAAAAAAAAAATGCCCACGAAGAGCCACACCTGTCCGGGGTACCAATAATTGAGATGGCAAGCCGGATAGATCGTCCCATCCTCCCGATAAAACCCTTTGTTTCGCGACTTCATCATGAACATGTTGATAAGGCCAATCAACAAAGATGGAGCACAGACGGCTCCCGGATATTTGTAGGTGAACACCGTGTGACCGCCCTGTATATAACAATCAGTAAGTTAGCATTATAAACGAATGACCTGCGCGTCGTAAAAAAGCCACTTAGCAATAATTTGCAAGCACAGATAAATGAAGATGGAAGAAAGGAAAATCAGTTGCGGAATGAATGTGAATTTGATGTCCAAATCCGACTTAAAGTATCTGAAACAAAATTTTTTTAAACCCAAATGAATGATGAAAAAAACGCAAAGCAAATATGCCCACTTGTGGTTGTAGTAACTAAGCGCCACTCCAAAAGTCATTTGAGAAATGCCAATAATCACGGACGCCTTCATCTTCATGGAGTTCAAGAAGTTCAGTTTGTTCGTCTCGGCCAAATTCCACACCGGATCAACACCGACCGGGTATGGCGAAGAAGCCTTTGTATTATTCGTTTTTAAGGAAATCTCGAAAAATTCGCCTACATAACTCTGCTGTGGAGAAAGTTGTAAGAGCTTCTCTGGATTTTCGTCGAGAAGCGTATCCACGTCGAACGGATTGTGCCAGGAACTCCCAAAGAAATTGAACGATTTGCTGAAGGCATCGTTGTAGATCAGTCCGGTGTAAATGGAAAAAAGTCCCATCAGAAAAATGACGTAGCGACCGCCAAAAAACATTTGAAAAATCTAAATAAAACTTAAATGTGCCAGTGTATGTTCAGCTTCGCTTACTTCGTCCTTGATGCGTTGAGCCTCAAGACGCTTTTCCTTCAGGACCATGAAAAGGGCGAACGCAAACATAATAAACCCATGGCCCAAATCGCCGAACATCAGGGCAAACAGGAAGGGGAAGGTGACCATTGTGTACGGGGCTAAAATGAATAATAAATAGAGTAATCAGACAATAAATTCATAATGGCTGCCAAATTGGCTACCCGGATTGATCTCTCTGTAATTGGCGATTCCGTATGCATCGACGATGGCCTGAAAGCCCTGTGTGAATTTGTTGGTTCGGTTGTAAGTGGGCGGCGACTCGGACGTCTCCATTCTGTTCAGAATTGACGGTACTGTGCTGCCACTTTCATCCTTAAAATTTACCTAATATTTTCAACCTCAAAATAACAAAAGCCAGTTTTTTTTTCTTCAAAACGTACGCTTCCAGCCCTAAGGGCCCGTTGAATTCGATCGAGTTCCGCAACGGGGCACCAACACTCGGCAATAAAACATTTTTGGTCCAGGTTGAACAGGTTGAGGGTGTGATATATTGCCTTAATCTTCGTGACCTTGGCCAGCCACATGCGAACATTTTTCGCAGCAGAGACCTAGAAATCCAAATGGTTTCTGAATTAGTTAGTTAAAAAAACATTTTTTTTTTCAAAACAAAAAAGTCAGGTTTTTGCTTTAGGAGGTTTGGGAGAGGTTTTTCGTATAGCGGCCAAGGACGCCTTGCCCACCCTGGCAGCTAAACCCTTTTCACATACCAGCACTCTGTGTCGATGGTCTTGCGTTTGTCCAAGCACCGTCTTCAAATCCTCAATTCGAGTCATGACCCCAATGGACATCTCTCGTCTCTCCTGCGGCGTTTCCGGGCATGGATAAATGGACGCGCGGAATCTGCAAATTACACCAATTACTATAGTAAATGTTTAAATTCGACAGCCGATTACCCCTCGCAGATTTTCTTAATGCGACTCTTCAACTGATCTCCCTGGAAGAAGATGATAAACACTGCTTTTTGAACACTAAGTCCCTGAACGTAAATGGTTTAAGGAATAATATAACAGAAACATTGCATGATTAATTCACCGTTGCTGTGTCACTGAGTGCCTCGGTTATCTCGGACTGTCTCAAAAACACATTGCCACGGCACGCGCGCCACAGCAAACGTTCGAATGTTGGAAGACGCTCGCGGAGGATTACACCGGCAATGAACCTGAATGTGATAACATTTCCATTAACATAACGCATAAAAGTGCAACAACCGGCAGAAAAAAAACAAATTTTTTGGCTTGAATAATTTTGTTGATTGTAAGACTGTAATGGTATTCTTTTAAATTCTACCATTTTATCAATCTGCCGATTGTAAATTATTATCAAAACTCAGTGACAGTGCGATGAAATTGTGCTCAAAAAAATTGTCCTAGTCTTGACTCACTTCAAATGGCCCTTTGGTTGGCCAGGGTCTGTTGCCCGGCCATCAGTCGGGATTAGGCTAGAGCCGTCATCCGTATAGAGTTCTTCTTGTGCGAGGGTATTTAAAGCCTGCTGTTCTCCTTCGTTCTGTTACGGGAACAGACACAATTATTCCCTAAGGCAATTCCCATTTTTGCAATGAAAAAATTTAAGGGGAATACCTTTGGGTAGGGTAAGGCCAAAAAATTAAAATGTATTAGTAAAAATGATTGATGTGTGAAGGGAGAAATTACAAGTACCAAAACAGCTGTCCATAATTTCCCTATTATATAGTATATCGGTAATTACGGCTTCGAAGAATCACAGAAAACTTAACACAAAATGAGTTAACAAAATGCGTCAGGAATTTCGACACCAGAAAAAAGAAGACAAAAATTGATGCTATTTCATGAGCATAAAATCACCACACTGTCACATCACAAAATATTAAATTTACCAACCCAAACCGCAAACGGGAGCCAGCCTCCCGAACATGCTCAACACCGAGAAGAGGCTGCTCCGCATCGTCCACGCGGCTTTCCATCTGAGCCGATGGGGAGGAGGCGAACCAGGCACGACGTTCCGACTCGACCTTAGCAATCGAATGAAATAAGGGCACAAACAGACGGAGGGACAGGACAGCCGAACGGAAGAAAAAAAGGCAAGCAAAGGACAAAACATCGAAGGAAAGGAAACAAAAAAAGTAGTTGAACCACAGCAGAAATAGTAAACGGAAAAAGGCTGAAGCCACAGCGAATTGGACAGAAAATAGCAAAATTGTAAGCCGAAAATTTTGTCACTATTTTTCAAACAAACGAAATTAAACGAATAAACAAAGCAAAGGCAAAGGAAGAAAACATTCCCATATTAAAAAGATAAAAATGGGTATTAGACAAATCAAACAAGTGCCTAAAAGTAATAAAAGGAGCGCCAGGGCTTTTATTTTACGGGGGTGGGGTGATAGTTCATCGTCCCGTCAAATAAAAAGTGTACCTCATCGAAGAACTGCTGCGTTTTCCTGAGGATGTGTTTCAGTTCCGTCAATTCTGCAAAGTTCTTCTTCAACATCTCCTCGTTTTGGTTCACTTCTCTGAGTTCGTTTTCGAGTTTCTCGAAAATCGCCTGCACGACATAATTTTGAATGAGTGAATGCCCCTCATCAATCAAAAAAAAATGCCTCCAAGTCGAACATTTCACGCGGTTGCGGCGCCTCGGGATTTTCGCCGGTGTCGAGCATCGGTATGCCATCTTTTTTGATTTCCGTCTCAAGAAACCCTTTGGAAAAAGAATATCGCTAAAATGCATTTATCGCTTCCAAAATTACTCAATTTGCGCTCCATTTCGTCACAGCGACGGACCTCCGTAACAAATTTGCGCTGGAAGATGTTAACCTTCTCGTTGAGCTAAATTATATAAAGTTCAAAACCATTTACATGCAGTTTGAAAGACTTTTGAAAGAATTCTTTGCTAATTTTATCAAAAAACTCACATCGCGAAATTGCACAAGCCCAAGTTCGCCCAACTCGGCAACACACGCATAAGCGGCTTCCTTTTGCAGAAAGAGCTGTGCCAAACACCTGAAATTAATCTTGAACGATTGTCGCATTCGTTGTGATCTCACATCTCTTCACTGCGGTGGATGGATTCCATTCTTGCCCCTTTAGAGAAATTTAGAAACCGCAACCGAGTAATGGAAATATGTAAAAACAGACAAATCTAAATTTCGGTTAATGGTTTAGTTGTAACTTCCGTTACACTTAATTAACGCTTTCCAAACAAAATTGTCTAAAATATAAAGGGATTTTTATTATCATTTTAGAATTTGTACACAAAAACAGACAATAGAATGAAGAAACGTGTAATTGCCGCCCTTCCTAATTTCTGACTCCGTCAATTTGCTGCCAACTACCGCCTCAGCCACCAAAATCCATATTTTTTCATCGTTCTTCAAAAATCCGATAAAAATTCAAATTATTTTAAATAAAGCGAATTTCTGAATTTTTTTTTCTTCTCTTACCTCGCAACATTTCGCTGTCTTGTGTGAACACTTTCCCATTAATTAGCTTTTTTCCTTCAATTCCTTTTCTATTTATTGTCTGTTTATTATCTCTGCCCGTGCTCACTTTAAATTTCCTTGCGGCCTTAAATTTCCAATTAATTATGGAGCAACGAACACAACAATAGCATCAAACCGCCGACTATAATGGGGAAGGTTGGGAGTGGCTGCGCTTTGCGGCTGAAAACTAAAAGCATAAAACTGCTTGTAATCGTCAAATTTCAATTTTTTCTGTACTTGTACAATTTGGTTCAAGCAATTTTTGTGCTCATCTAATTTAGATTTGATACAATCACTTGGAAACTTAATTGCGAACAACAATCGCAACAATTTTTGGCCTTGAGCCACCAGCATTTATTCCATTCAACATTTTGTGCGACCACAAAAGACCCCCCATCAATTGCTTACAAGGTAATCGAAAAATACTGATAATTTATAAAAGTAAAAAAGGATTTTTAAATGTTGGAATTCCGCTATTTCATTGCCGTTTTTAATCTCTTATAAATTAGGTAGTGCCAAATCTTTGCATCTTTTGTTTTTGGTAACATATTTTTCATCCAGATTAAACCTCCGTGTGATTGCATGTGAACATGGCCGAAAAGCGGAAGCTTCTGAATGAAATTGATAAATGTTATAAAAAGGTAGTTCATGTTGACAATACAAAAACAATTTTGAAAATGTTTAAAATTAATTGTAATCCAGATCGAAGAAGGCTTTGAAATATTTGATGACATCATGGCGAAGATGGCTGAGGCCAACAGTGACAATCAACGCGAGAAATTCCAAGACGATCTGAAAAAGGAGATTAAAAAGCTTCAGAGGTTAAGAGATCAGATCAAGGGATGGCAAAACTCTTCGGAGATCAAGGTTTTCAACTCTTTCTTTTCATTGTTAAAATGTTTTTGTTTTTAAAGGACAAGGATTCTCTCTCAAAGTTTCGAAAACTGATTGAGCAGAGGATGGAAATATTCAAGGACGTAGAACGGGAGAACAAGACCAAACCGCACAGTAAGCAGGGACTCTCGGCGGAGGACAAATTGGACCCGAGGGAGAAGGAGAAGTGCGAAACCATCGAATGGCTGAACGTGCGGAAGAAGAGGACACACCGAAAACATTGAACCACCCATGTTTTAGGGTCAAATTCGGAGAATACAAGACGAAATTGACAGGACTGAATCCAAATTGGAGACACTTTCGTCGATGGCTGACACAAATCGGAAACGGGGCAAAAAAGACGACGGGAAGAAGAATGAAAAGGAGGTAGGGTTGAGAAAATCTTTTTGATTTTTTTAATATTGATTTCCAAAAAAACAACAACAAAATTCAGAAGGTGGAAGAGTTGAGAAAGCATTTGGAAAGGGTAAAATTCCATCTGCTTAACTTGGAGGTGTGCATGAGGATGATCAACAATGAAAAACTCGAGATCAAGGATGTGAATGGGAAGTTGAAGGAGCCTTTGGAGATGTACATAGATGCATTGGACCCAGAAAATGACGATGACCCTGAGAGTTTGGACCCTGAAGGTTGAAACACTTCCCGGATTGTCTGATTGATTTTCCTATTCTTGTCAAGATATTTACGAGGAACTTAACTTTGGAACCTACCTCTCGCAACTTGGCGGAATTACGGCAGCTAGTGTAGACGAAGAGAAGGGTCTAAACGACAACGGATGCTCCATTTCGCCACAAATTTCACTCAAGGATAAACAGCTGAACGTGTCGTCACCAACAGTTGCTGCCACCACTCCAGAGACGGGTAGCACAACTACGAATACCTCATCTACGGTGGTTGTCGCTTCTCATGAAGATGTGTTTTTGTTCAACGGCACGGCCACAGCTCCATCCACTCCAGTGACAACGATCACAACAAATTTGGCTGAAAAAGTGCCGTTTTCGGCTGTCCCAAGCTCGTCCAACAGCAACAAGCCGAAACACAACACAACATCCAAGTCATTCGCGTGGGTGACCGCTGCTGCCGACCTGCAGGTGCGGACCCGAAGAGTCTCGTGAAGAGATTGGCACACTCCGTTTTAGGCACCGCCGAGGGGACGGCCTCGCACTCCGAACGATTTGGACGAGTTGCAACGTGTGGAGTTGGATGCGGCGGAGGTGCCGAGCGCAGCGGCGGACGATGTGGCCAGCGTGACCGGCTCCAGGAAGGCGCCAAGCATCGGTCGGTGGAGGCCAAGAAAATTAGTCGTTTTCAATTTGGTTCATTTTCAGCATCTCCCCCGCGGACACCATGCACTTCGAAGTCGCCGAAATCACCCAGGTGTGGAAGCTGATTATTGATACCGACAAAATGCTTGGGAACTTAACATTTCCATATTTTTCTCTTTTCGTAATCAATCAATCTACAAATTTTTTGATACATCATGGAAATTTAGAAAAGTCAAAATGGACGAGCCGCCACCAGTGGAGGAGGAAGACGTTGAAATAGCATCGAAGGATGAGGAGGAGGAGCAAAGGCAGGAAAGCTTCGAAGAACGGATGCGCGAAAGGGAGGAGGAGGAGGAAGGAAGGTGAGGGACGAGGGTGACTTGGGGGGGGGGGAGTGCCCGCCCTTTAACCGACGGGAAGATCAATCTTTTGGGTCGGGTCAACCGGATTTGATCAGATCAATTGGCAGATGGAAACGGCTGAACCACATGATTGAACAACAACTCGAGTCACAACAACCGAAAAGTCGAGAACCACAAGAGGTATATATTTCTGACATATTGTTTGGCGTTGGGGTGCCGAGAGAGTGTATTTGTTTCTTGCAAACAGACCATCATTCCGCCTTGGCTAGGCGCCTCTCCGCTTGGAATGATTGCGCTGAACGACGACTTGAACAACCATTTGCAAATGCTGGACGCCACATTGACCAGATGTCCTGTACAGATGGACTCTGAGAAGACGCGAAGTTATCTGCCAAAGATGCCATGCCAAACGCCGCCCTACTATCCGCAAACGCCGCTTCCCAATGCGGACAGTCTCGAATATTATTTGCGGCTATCCGTTGAAGCGTTGTTTTTCACCTTCTATTATATGGAGGTACTTTTTTGGAATTATAAAATAACAAAATCATTAATTTTTTTATAAACAAAAAGTTTTTTAGAGTATATTACAACAAAAAAAAAGTCGATTTTTAGGGGTTACATTTTTAAATGACAGCTCTATTTTTAATTAAGCTTTGTTATTTATTGAAAAGCATCCATTCCCTGGTCTGAGGAGAGACCGTTCTTTTTTCATTTGATTAATAATAATAAAAAATTAAAAACATTACAGGGCTCAAGGGCACAATTGTTAGCGGCCAAAGCGCTGAAGAAGCTTTCGTGGAGATTTCATACAAAGTAAGTTGGATGGGGTTGAATTTTGTTGTCCGCTGGCATAAAAGTTCAAGAGAAAAAAAAGCGGTATTAAGGTACCTGATGTGGTTCCAGCGGCACGAGGAGCCAAAACAGATCACGGACGACTTTGAACAGGTTGGCATTGTACAATATTATTATCAAATTAAACTCGTTGAATTCTGCTGTTGGGGGAATATTTCAGTGGTTCCTTCTTTCGTTACCCGATTCTATAAAAAAAATTAATAATATTTTCCCATAGGAATGAGCGGATTCCGATTTCTTTATAACTTTTTATATGAATATGATTTCTTCCATGTCCGTCCTCTTTTCTCACTTTTTCGGGTTATATGTATGTGTTAACGCCCCGCTTTATTTTTCAGGGCACATATGTGTACTTCGATTTCGAGAAATGGGTGCAGCGGAAAAAGGAGCAATTTACTTTCGAGTACAAATATCTCGAGGACAAAGATTTTGAATAAAAAAGAAAACTGAATGCGCTCGCTGTCTCTTCACGTGATTTTATCCAGGGTGTCCGAGAGTGGGTTGTCCTAATTTGTTTGTACAATATGTTTTGTCCTCATTGTTTTGGGAGCTGATCTTTAAAAAGAATGTTCTCCAGAATCAAACAAACAAACAAACAAAAAAATTTTGCATTGGACACCCTGCGATTAGAGCACCGACCGACCACTCGCTTCCTCATCGTCCATCCCTCAATCACACCCAAACCATCCGTTCATTCGTCCATCCCATCATTTATTTTTTTTATCATTCTTTTGTGTTCCCTTGCGATTTACGGGGTCTTTGTGTAAGATATTGACTAAGAAAGACGACAACCATAAGGCAAGCACTGGTTTTCTAGCTCAAAACCGTTTTGAAGCAGTGTCAAACGTAAA
>MEIZ01000008.1:880837-891800 GCA_001723225.1 Globodera ellingtonae | reverse complement strand
CTCTTTCAAAGGCTTTCAATGGAATAAATCTATTCAAATTTCACTGACCCGACCCGCCACACGCATCAACAATTCCATTATTATTTGATTTTAGCACGGGAAATGGAGGGGAGAGGCCGGGGAAAAAGTGGACAAAACGGAAAATTTCTTTCGAGAAAGAGGAGCCAAGTGATGGGAATGGGAGAAAGTTGCTGTCAACAGTCATTAAGCCAAATTGGATGAACAGCGCGTGAAAAGGGAGAAGAAAGCTCTCCCCTTCCCCGGAGGGGAAGGCATTAATTAGGGCAGAGCCCGCGGGGGCTTTGGAAGGAATTGCAAATGGATGCCATTCTGGGAAGGCAAAGAACAAAAACGCTTCAGCAACCGCTTCGGATAGAAAAAGAGTAAAAAAATTTCGGTAGAAATTCGACTCTTTCTTTCACAAAACGGCTGATGCACTTTATGGCCCTTGGGGGATGGATGTCGGCGCATTTATCCCTCCATTATCCGACGCTGCCCTCTTCACTTAAGGCCCGAATCCCCCCCTTAAATTCTTTTCGTTTACCTGCGCCGGTTGGCCAAGACAATTCATTGGGACACTCATTTTCGTTGCCGCCGACGACTATTTTTTGCTTCCGGCCATCATTTTGCAATGTTTTCGAAGCCTAATTACTGTGACTAAATGAAATTTATGGAGGAATATTAAAAAGTTTGGCAGGAAAGCAAATCCCGGTTTAGTTTAGAGTAGCGAATGGCAAACAAAAGCAGTGCCAAAGGGGGAGGGGGAAACTTGGGCCACCATTTTCTGGCCCCTTCCCCCGCTGGAAGCCGTCAACAAAGTCATCTGTTTGGTAATGGTTAGTAAATGCCCCCCGGCATCGATTTTCGCCGGAAGGGAGTAAATGGTTGGGTGCTTTTCACTGGGGGGGGGGAGATTAATAATGAAATGGACGAAGAGATTATTTGGACATCCACCCATACATTCCATTGTAATCAAATAAATCTAAGCCTTCTCCAAATAAACAAAGCCCTCAAATTGAATGGAATTCCAATTCCCATGAGGCCGGACGCCAACTCTCCCATTTCACAATTGCCGAAAACATTTGTTTTTCATTAACTCATTATGATTCAAGCTCTAACAGATAGAAAACAATTCACCTTTTATGTCGTTTAACAATCACAAAACAAAATTAATCACATTTTTAGAGACAAAAACATTACGTTCCGGGTATTCAGTCCGCGTATCAATACTTCTGTAGATCCATTCCCATTCTTTGTCCTCCTCGTGACGCTCCCATTCTGTCCATCGGCGTACCGTCTCGCTGTCAGCCTCCGCCGGAAAACGTAGTAAGCGAACGCCCCAACAGTTGCCGTCGTTGTTGACGCTGTGACGAATTGCCAGTCGTTCCCGCGTTCTCTCATTCACCATCGTCGACAATGGTCGATTAGTGCCAAACGGAGTCGGAAGATTGAGCTGGACGATGAAGTTGACGGCATCGGAGGCATTGACAAATTGCTGTAAAAATGCATTTATTGGAATTAAATTGATCAAACAACAAAATAATGTCAATATATTCACCAGAATAAGTGCCCAAATGTATTCCAACGCTCCACTCATATGCCAAACATTGCACTTGAGCATCTTCGGTCGACCGTCCGCGCGAGGTGTGTGAAGCCATTGCGAAATGCCAAGACGAAATGTCACCAAATTGAGTTCATGCGGGATGTAAATTGTGCCACATTGCGACATCAGATGTAATTGTGCCAGCTCGACTACGCGTTGCTCAAAGTCTCTAGTCTGCAAACTCCGGTTATAGAAGCCAATCTGGATGTTCGTTGAGGGCCCCAGATGTGACAGAATGCGATGCAAACAGTTCAGCACGCTACGGTCGAAGCAGCTGAAAATTTGGTGAAGTTTCCAGTGAAAGCATTTTCAAGTGCCATTGACTTACGTGACTCGGATATGCTCAAAATAGCTCAGAGTGTTTGGCATCGGCTCGTCTGGGATCGGCCAAGCGCGTTCCGTCCATCTTTCGGGCCATCTTTTGACGATTGTTGCCGCACCGTCTCCCGTCCGCTGCATGAAATCCATCCAGCCACACGCGAATTTGTATTTGCGACTCCCCAAGCGTGCATCCGCAATTCGGTCGAAACGAGCGCAAATGGTTGCCATTTTGAGTCCAAGTTCGGCACGTTCAATAAAGCAACATGTTTCAAGCAGTACATCACTTGAAATTGCACTGAAATTTCAATTTTATACTCGAGAATTCTGCACTGCACAAGAAATGTTAAACAACTTACATTTTCCATGGCGTCTTTTGCGGATTTTCACGGCGTGGCAGAAATGATTGAATTAGATGCAAAAACAGAATGGACATTGGAAAAAAAGAATATGTATGTACAGCTAAATTTGGGTTAATATTAGGTAAAGCAAAGTTTTGGCAAAAAACAACCCGGCCGGGCGGGCGTCCGGTGGACAAATACCCGACCCGGCTATTGTTACATGTTTTGTCAGGTTTTCAAATTAAACATTAGAGCATTTAAATGGTTATAGAATTTTACGGCGCCACCGAAAATCCCATAGGCCTGGTTTTGAATGTTTTAAACAAATTTTGTGTCATTTTAGTTAAGGGTAACGGGTATAAAAAGGGAACGAGTCGTTTAGGCACAATGTCTAGGGCTCTCTGGAAATCGTATCCCTAACTATGAATCTAATGCAATAGAAGTTGATGAGCACAGATACCGTTTGGACGGATGCGTAATTTTGCTGCTTTACAAAGTAGGGAAAGCTTGCATTGCCATGGACGGCAAAAAAAACAAAGGAAAAAAAAGCGAATTAATGTTTGAACGGTTTGTTGGTAATAATAAATCTTTGGCGTTCTGTCTAAAAGAAGTTACTCAAATTCGGGTTAATTCATCAAAAACTTTTGCGTCCGGTGAGCTAACTATTTTCACTTTTTACCAAACATTTACATAGATGTTTTAAAAACACCGAAACAAATCCCTCTGTCTGTGTGATGCTAATTCAAGAAAATTTTCGACTTCAATTTTACGAGCGAGTCAGAAGAGAGGTGTGTGTGCTGGCTAATTAAAAAACTAATCGTTTCGTTATCATTTTTAGCATTCTTTAATTGTCACTAACACAGATGTGGATTCGCTTTGCGCAACCAACATTCTCACTGTAAAAAAACACGCTCAGATCTGTAGAAAATAATTGGAATTGTTACATTTAGCACATTTTTTCTTGTGATGATGCCACATACACTCTGAGCCCTGTGGATTCCTTCTCGACATTGGAGAAAGCGATTAACAACCACATCCGGCAGGCGAGGAACATTGTGCTGGTGAATTGCATTGGACCAAGATCCATTCATGAACTGAACATTGCCGAATTGACGAATGATGTTCGAAATCTTGCCCTTCTATAAACCATTGCAATTTAAAAATTTTAGGTAAAAATATGGATTTTGGAGTCGAGAAGACCCCTAAATTTGGAGGATATTTACAATGCTGAGTCTGTGCGAGTGTTGGCCCCGGCTTCGGAAGTATCGGCATGGGAGTTGCCGGAAGCGTCGTCTATTTTTGAGGTGGAGGATGGGAGTGATGACAACGACGAAAACCAACCTCCGGAAGGATCAGAAGCGGTGGGGAGCATTGACGGACTAATTAAAAAAAAACAATTAGGGCGAAAATGAGGAAGAGACTGATGGTGGCGATGAAGATGAAGCGATGGAGGCGGCCGAGTAAGCGCGATTTATAAAATATTCAAAATATCTTTAAAAAAATCGCTGCAATACAAAAATTAAGAACGCATTCATTTAGAAAATTTCTAAAAGGCGTTGTGTCATTTCAAAACTTTTAAGGCGCGGAGAGCCGGGTGAAGAGGATTCAAATGGCTTTTCTCCTGAAAATCGACGTGGAGAACTCATATCGGCGATCGAGCGGAGGACGCTTCGGAGGCAAGAAAAGATTCGTTGGCGAAAGAATCGAAAGGAGTTGTTGTGGAATTATTATCTAAAAGTGAGTGAATTTATTTCCGTTTATGGAAACACCAACAATTTTCTTTAGACTTGGTATTCAGCACCGGTAAGCTTTTTTACAATAATTTGAACTCGAATAAACCAAATCGAAAGAAACAAAAAAAAAAATTGGAATTCATTTTTATGCATTCGTTTTTGAGTTGTAAGGTCTCTCTGTTCATGCTGGAGCTGGCGCACGAGTTGGGCAAGGGAAGTGCGGAGATGATGTGGTGTGCCACTGTTGGCCTAAATAGCATGTACATCGATCAGCTAATCTCTGTGGAGACGTATTCCGAGCTGTGCATGGACCGACTGCGCCCGTTCATCCGGAAGTACGGATTGCGCAGTGGAACGACGTTGGAGCAGTCGCGCGGAAATGATCAGTTACGAATTGTCTACGACAAGGAGTAAGTGACCAATTACATGCGTGAAAATTTTTCTTTTTCTTTGGAACTCTGGGGTTGATTCCACTTCCGCCTTTAAAACCGTCACTGAACACGTTTTTTAGACTCACATTACCACTCTACCCGCACTGGACTTTGTACGATAGCATGTCGAACGATCCGTTTTTCATTTGTCAGGGCAAACTTTGGTCACAGCGCGGAGAAGACAAATTCAAGGAGATACTCGCCCAGCTTGGGTATCTATCTCTCTCTTTCAGTCACGGGTCATGTGCTTACCCCCAACTATTCAGTCTCACCCTGGCCGAATGCATCCAAAACTATGAGGCAATGAAGAAGGAGCGCCGGCAGGAGGTGTTCGACATTCTCGAGAAGCACATCGGTGCTGGTTTCTACTCCTTCACTTCCCACCTCGGCTACAGCACTGCCTTCAGCGCAAGTGACTTTGCCAGGGCGCTGAGCATACAACTGGAGTACAAACCCCCCAAGCAGCAACAAGAAGAGGTCCGGTTTTACATGCAAATGACAGTCAAATTGAAAACCAGACCGAATCCCTGATTTATTTCTTATTTTTCTCTAGGGTCCTAGCCGAAGAAAGAATCACAATTTTTTTTTCTTATTGAAATGCTATTTAAGATGGCAAACAGCACGGTTGAGGATGCTGAACAACTGTGCTGTGAGCGGTACAATGCGGGTAGCCGAATTTTGCGTGACTTTTTCAAGCTCGGCGGTCGGGAGTTGGCATCGCTCAACCGGGGAATAAGCAACTACAAATTGGTGCTGCAAGCGTTGAACGATTTGCTCAAGCGGTGCATTGTGCAAAGCCATGTGATTTCCGCTTCCAATTACTTCATTGTCACCATCGGACCACAGGTTGGACAATTTGATGAAGAAGAAAAAAAAGGTTTTTAAAAGAGGAAAATTTTAATCGAAATTTAAGTCCATTTTCTTCTCTTTTTTTTTAGAGCCCTGCCCTGAGCTTCTTCACCTCCCGACACTGTCTTTCACTGTTTACGCACTCTCTCCAACGCGCATTTGCCTCCTCCAAAGCATCCCGACGCAGCAAACCATTTCTCGTCAGTGTGCCAATGCTTGGCCCAAACACTGGCTACTTTCTGGTCACCGGTGTGATGCCACTCACTGAACAGTTGGCCGATGTGAGCAGAAAAAGGTTGTTTTTTTTTGTCGTTCAATTCATTTGAATTGCAATATTGAATGAGGCGTAATGTGCTAATTTTTGCGCTTTAGCATAATCGGCAAGGCATTTGAGAGAGCGGCGGAAGCGGCGCACATCGACCTGCGCCATACTTTCGATTCGAATGGCAAGCCTTCACATTCCGGGAATCCCTGAATCAGTTGTTTTTTTTGTCTCTTTTTTCAATGCCAAAACGGGATTTTTTTTTTTGTATTTAATCCAAACAATTTAATTATGAACACATAATTTCTTATTTTCATCCAATTCTACTTTAGTTGTGCTGCTTAAGTCGGAGGATCGGTTACGCTTTTTCAACCATTTGGAGGCACGGCTTGAGATTGTCGGTTAGCAGCAACATTGCACATCGTATGAATGATTATGTGAAGCATCCGAGAGAGACTTTTTGTTGACCTTTCATAGGATCTCAATTCACTTTTACAAATTTTGAGTTGACAATAAATAAATGAATGTGCTTGGACATTTTGGAACTATTTGTTGTTGTTGTTTTTGGTTATTGTTTTTCCCATAAATGTTTTGGAGTGTGAACGCTTTATTATAGTCGTCGTATGTTAATGGTTGAGAGAAGATGTCTTCGATGTCATTCGCCCGGTCGGACTGGCTCAAGCTGTACAAGGCGTTGCAACGGGCTGGCACTGAAGTGCGTTGACAGATTTTGGTACTGTTACTTTTATTGGTCTTTTTGTTTTCAGTTCCCGCAGTACAATTATCGCCATTTTGCACGTCGCCGAATCCGTGACTATTTTGAGAGCTATCGGAAGCAAACGATTGGACAGGAAAAGCTGTCGGATATTTTTAAGGTCGCTTTTGGTGGAAAGTTGTGTATAAAGTGATTAAGAAAATTTCGAACACATGGATGGGTTGGACACGAAAATGCAGGACCGGGATTCAAAAATTTAGGATATTTCCGGAAAAAAATTATTGGTCTCAAACCTGACCCCGGATTTTTACGCCATGTCGTTCAGGAAGGCCAAGCCGCACTTACGACGATCCGAAGGCAATCACAAATCTCCTCTCTGTATCCGGTTCGTCCGCTTGTGATTGAAGCTAATAACGCTCAAAAATTAAATGCTTCTCCGACATGATGGCGAAAGCACCGATCGATCGATTTGTCATTTTTTGGTCGCATTTGGATTAAAAAAAAATACAACATCTTCGCGCGAGTTCACAAATTACACAGAAACGACAGATCTCCAGAGAGTATCCAAATGATCAGTGGCGCGACATCGTTACTTTCCATTACGACGTGCTCCGTCCGTGTCCGGTGGTGTTGCGTAGCTTTGCTGGTAGTAGTCCTGCTGCTGTTGGTTCGGGTTCAATGCGAAGTAATGCTGCTGGCCAGCAGCGGCAACACCGCTTTTTGAGTGCTGCGTGTCATCGCCCCAATTGGTGAGAAAAGGGTTGCTTGCAGCGGCGTTCTGCGCAGGTCCGGCCACTGTTGAGGATGGAGTTGGGTCAATTGTTGCCATTTTTTATGGGGATTCGAATGCATTTTGCCGAAATCGGTTATTGACACTGATACTCGAGACCGGCAATTAGTGTTTGGGCTAACAGCCCGGTGGTAATGGCATGTGCCTGTTTCCTATGCAAAAGCCCCCACTGTTTAATGGCGCCGTTTCTGTCCTCCTGCTGCTGTTGAACAGATGGGGCAACGGCTCGAACGCCGTCGGCTCGTTTGTGCCGTAAGTGTCGCCCCGCTTGCCCGCTGCCTCCAAGGCGCGCGCTTCCGCCGCCTTCTGCGCGTCCCATTGCAGCGCGGCTTCTTCCTCCTCTCCGGGCTTCGGTTCCGCCCACTCCTAAACACTCAAATGTCCGGAAGGGGTCCATTTGTGCCCTTTTTGCCCACCTGCAATTCCCCCGAGGCGTATACCGCGTAAAAAGTGATGCCAGTGAAGTGGATAAGTGAAGCCAGCAAAAACACTGTCACCTTTTGGGGAAAGTTTCCGACAATTTTAACAATTATACGGGCAAATTGGGAAAAGTTGAAAAGAAAAAGTCAGCGAAATGTAACAAAATGAATTCGATTTTTCCAATTTGGAACAATATGAACTGCTCCAAAAGCCGCCCGCTTCGGGGCAAACAAATGGAGAGCGTTCACTAACCCATCCGTTGGTGTTTCCTTTGGCGGTGAGTGACTCCACCACAAAAGGACAAGTGAGGCCGGCCAGCGTCCCAATGCCGTTGGAAAATCCCATCAGAATTGCGGCATAGCGCGGGGCAATGTCCAAATGGTTGACGTTGAAACCTGCGGGGATTGGAGCACATCGACGGGGAGAGGGAGGAACGGACACCGACCAGAGATGGCGAACCCACTGAATGAATTGGAGCATTTGGACTGATCGGATGGACTCTGATCACTGGGACTCACCTGCACCCGACCGCGATGATCATCGCTTGACAACAATGGTGGGACATTTTGTCCAATGCTCACTCAACCTTCGGCATTCACTCACCAATCATTGCCGTCCGTTCATCCTTTGTGTAGGCCACAACCAGCAAGAACAGTGCCTCGCAGCCGAACCCTTGAGGGGCAAATGGAACCAAAATTTTGGACAAAATGCCCCCGGCATTCACCGACCTCCGCAATTGAACAGCTTGCGAACGGCGGTGGTGGAGAGGATTTTGTTGGAGCGCAAGTAATCCGCCAATCGGCCTCCGAGCAACACCACACAACCCTTGGGGAAGCAAGTAAAGCGAGGGAGGGTAAAGCACAACTGACCATGACGGCATGGGGCAAGGCAGCGATCAGACCGCTCTGAAAACATAATGTGATGGGATTGGAAAAGGGCACATCTGTGAAGATGTTGGTTGGTAGAGGGATGTTCGAGAGTGTCGAACCGAGAAAAGTCTCGGGTTTTTTGTGGTTTCGGTAAATTCAGGTCTCGAACATCCCTATGAGTTGGGTGACAATGTGTAACTGGCCCCGCCAAGGAAGAGGGAACGGTGAAAGGGAAAATCACCCGGGGGCATCCCCTCCCCCCCCGGGGGCGGAGAATCCCCGGCGGGAGTTTATTCCTAATGAGTAAACAATGAGAAGCAAGATAGGGACAAAAATCTACATCGGAAATTCGCAGATCGAGCACGTCACGCATATAAGTGAGCTGGTTCTGCAGCAGCAAGTAGAAGTTCCAACTACGCGCAAAATTGGCCACAATAATGGCCCACACCGGTTTGGAGCTGAGAATAGCACGCCATGGAATGGTGAAGAACTGCAAATGAAAACTGTCAGGAAAGAAGTAGGGGCACATTTGGTCAGGTGGACTGAGATTGTGCCGGATTCGGAATGAATGAAGCAACCGTCGGATGTGTCTGATTGACGGGTCCGATTTGCGCTTCAATGTATTGCTTTTCTTGCACAGTGATTGTGGGATGGAAGGCCGGCTTCTCGAACGTCATCGAAAACCAAAAAAAGGTCCAAATCACACCGGCAATCCCGTAGATGTAGAAGGGCATGGACCTGAACAGAAAGAAAGGCCGCATGGCTTCGCTCTTTTTATATCCGTTACCAATGCACGTAGGAGACCAACCAGGCACTCAACGGAAGTCCGAACACGGCACCGGCATACGACCTGGCGGGTGAACGGAGGGAAGGAGGGTCAATATTGGTGGACACGAGTTGGAGCAGTACAACCAATAGTTCTGATCACCACCTACCCGGTGAATGCCGTTGTGGCCAACTTTGAGCGTTCCAACGGAGGCGCCCAATGGCACCAAACACCTCAAAAACGAAAAACCCCTCTTTCTCTTCTTCTTAAAAAATATGATAACCATGCATTGCCGGGTAGGCCAAGCCCTGGACAAGGCCCTGACAAAATGAATTGGACAAATTCGGCAAATCACTTTAAAGATGAAAGGCATTTGGGGGGAAAAGCGAACCTGAGCAATTTGAACGAGCGCCACCTTTAAGTGATAAAAGGTAAATTCTAAATTATTCTGCAGATTTTAAATAAGTTAAAACCCCGACGTCGGGGTTGAGAATTGCGGGACCGGGGAGAAGTGTCGGGGACGGGGAAATCCCCGTAAATGGCCTAAATTTGCGGAGTCGGGGACGTAGTTCAACCCTATTTAAATATAAACCGGGGAGGCTAATTTTTGTATGCCATTTTTATTAAAAATTAAAACTTAGAAAAAAAGTATATTAAATTGTTTTACCATAGTGTCGGAACGTGACCGAAATGCGTATGGGAGAAGAATGTTGAGGAAAGAGGCGCCGCCGATGGCCACCCCGAACATTCTTTCGTGGGGAGGGGGAGACTGATCAGTGAGTGATCGATCAAAAAGTGCCGTAAAAAGAACTGACTTGTTGGCCGCAAACTTGGCAGCCTATAAATGGGGGAGGGGGGGGGGAATGATCGCTTCGATCATGGCTTCTGACCAGAAATCCGGCGGGAATTTGAGTGATCAGATAGCCGTAGAAGAAGGAACTCTCCATGACACCCAACTCCGCGCTCGTCCAATTATACGAATGCCTCTGAACAGAAAACAATATGCCGTAGAAGACGGCGCCGGTGCCAATCACAAAAAGCTGATTTCCCCGCAGGGCTCACATGTTTATTGCCCCAGGGGTCAATGTAATCCTTGGACATGTGATTTTTGGCAGCGCCAAAGTTACATCGGATGCCGAACACGATCATGAAGCCGATGTTGGCCAGAATGGCGAGCTGCCAGCGCTTCCAACAACGGCACATCCGGCACTGCTCCGCCATCTGGCACAATAAATACGTATTGTAGTACACGCTGGCATTGGCACGAAAATGCCATTGTCGGCGGCAAAAATGTGTTGCTGGCGGGCGTACCTTGAGCATCAGATTTCCGTGCACATGAAGCGCTTCTGAGTGCATCTCGGCAGTTCCTGCACTTTTGCGTCGCCTCACCGTGCTGCTGTTTTGATATGAGTCCAACTTGTCCTCTGGTGACCACAAATGGTGGGCGCCGCCGGTGCATTGTCCGGTCAGTTTGGACGCCGCGCCATTCTTCGCCGTAGGGGCTGAAGAGCCATCGATGTGCCTGAAGGCATGGCAAATTGTTTAAACCGCCGAAGGGGCAGGGGTTTTTGTCGGTTTTTAAAAACGTTTGGTTAACCACCGGCAAAAATAAAAATGAACACCTGCTGGAAGCGCTGGTGCTTGAAGAATGCATTTGTGGTCGGGTGGGTGAGTACGAAGGCTGTGCCTTAAACGATAGGGCTCAGTCGGGATGATGGTCAATGCCCGAAATTGGTCAAATCGATTGCTGAAAGATGTCCAAGAATGGAGGGATCTGTCGAGGGATATTCCTGAAGGGCGGGTTGGTTCATCCAGAGCCTTTGGGTCTCTTTCCTCCTTCCCCGTGGCATCCCCCCGAGGGGTAGT
>MEIZ01000008.1:851938-862000 GCA_001723225.1 Globodera ellingtonae | reverse complement strand
GTAATTTGGTGAACCGGAGTGTCATTTGGGCAAACCGAAGTGATTTGGAGAAACCGGAGACAAAATTTGGAGAAGCCGACGTCTAGTTTGAGTGGCCGGAGTGTAATTTGAAGGGCCTGGAGCGAAAAATTGAAGTAGGTGGAGACCGGATGAAAATTTTGAAAGGCGGAGCTAAAATTGATAGAGGTTGAACCGTTGTGAAAATTTGGAGGAGGTAGAGTCGTGAAATTTTTGTTGTTAAACTATCAAGCCTGGAGTTGCGCTAAAAACGTACACCTGGGGTATTCAGGGTAGTAATCGATGGTCACGAATCTGAAACCAGATTTTGTCAGTCAGCCAATTGATCTGGTTATGTTGTTTTATTCTTCAAGTTCTTGATTGTAATTTTTTCCATTTAACAACACATCATTTGAACAGAAAATTGATTTTCATGTACCTAGTTGCAACATTGAAAAATATTAAAAGTCAACACATACATGGGGTTTGCATGAAATTTGATTACAACAACGGGTTTGGTGGCAACCCGTCCATACATGATTCATATCCATTCTAAAATTTAGAGCAACTTTCTTAAAGTACCTGGTAAAAAATTTGAAAATGTATGATTTTAGGAGGATTTTATTCATGTAACTTTTTGGAAGTGCTTCATAATCACATTGACTTTTCTGAAAATATCTAGTCATTTTAAACTAGAGTAAAAAAGGTTGATTTTGGGCAGTTCAAATTCAGAATGGGTGAAAACACTGAAGAGCATCCCTCTATGATGGCGCTGGATGACATTTCGCAGAGCGGTTAGGATTGAAGATTTGTTTTTCCTAGAACAAATATATGCAATCGAAAAACGGACAGACTAGGTCAGCCCGTTTTATCCTTTTCGATGAAATCCGCTCGGCGATATGACCCGTACATTTGCGACATAATAGGGCTATATATGTATTAAATGTTCCTTCTTGTCAAATTATTGCTGAATGAGAAAATTAAAATAAAGAACTTGTAGAAAAATCCTAGACAATCAATGGCTGACAAAACTGATCACTTTTTAGCGCAACTACATAATGGTACATTAGCAATAAAACAAGGAATGGGGGAGGGGTACGATGAATTTATTTCCGGCTGTTTTCAATGCGATAAAACAGGGGTCGTATGTAGTCTTTAAAACACCCATTTTTGAAGAGATTTTGCTGTTTTAATGATCTATTCCAAAAACTTCATACATCAACCCGAAAATACCGCACTTTAGAAAAAAGATATCTTTCAAAAAACCACAATGCGGTAAATACCGCATATGTAGAATATGACCCCTGGATAAAACAATACACAGATGCGGAAATGGAATGTTAAAAAAAGGAAGAATGTCACATGTAGAACAAATGGTTAATTAAGTCTCGCAATTCATTTGCTTTATATAGCTACACATAACTTAACGCAGGAAATAGCAATAAAATTGGCATTGGGTGTTGGCGTTATGTCTACTCAAAAAAGAGAGAATTGCAGCAGAAATCGAGTTTACCGCACTTCGAACGTGGGCGATTTTTTTTTAACGTGCAGATCTCCCTGATTTTTTGCAATGCAAAATTTGTTTGTAAAAGTTTTTTTGTGGTGCAGAAGGTGCTGAAATTTATATAAACAAAAAAGTGCCATTGTCCATTGAAATTTCCCCCATATTCCGACAATTATTTTCCGATTCACATGCGATAATAACCAATAAATACAAGTTCTAATTAGGTTTATCAAACGATCAGTAAGGCTCATCAAATAAGCACAAATTTCGGGACAACAATTGGACAAATTCCCTCTGAATAATCACCGCCGTTCCAAATGAAACTTAGCAGCGCTGGCATTCTTCCGCGCTGTGAATAATGATCGACTGCCGGAGGATGGAAATCCCTTCGCCTCGATTCGAACAAAAAGATTCAGGAGGAATTTTGGCTAACCCATTATATTAAGGGCGTCTCGAGTTTCAGTCAGCAGTATTCCGATGGTTGTCCAACGGCCTTTGCCAGCACATCGGGTCCACCCGGTCCAAATTGCTCCTTTGTACGAAGAAAACAATGGCACGGAAGGGGGAAAGTGTGATGATGTCGAGGGTGGCAACGATGCTGCTGTTGTTGATGCCTCCAGCGTCTTTGGCATTGGCTCTCGATGCCGTCTTGGTCCAACAAAATCTGTTCGGGTGTGGTGTGGAGCAGAGTTGGGAACGCATAGAGAAATGTCGAATTTGGGATCGGATTGACCATTAATTGGAATAAAAACGGGTTTGGAATTTCGGATAATCTGTACATACAAGGGCTTGAAACACCGACCGCACAAATTTAGGTCATTTTTCGGGGATTCCCCGACCCCGGCCGATTTGGGTAACTCCGACCCCGACTGTCCTATCCCCGAAAAACTCCGACCCCGCAATTCTTAACCCCGACGTCGGGCCCTAATCTGTAATTAAGACGGAAAGCCCGTCCGGTTAATCGTCACCAGCCCTCCCCAAATCCATTCACCTTGCTTCCTCAACGACATTCCGTCATCCCTTTGTCTTCCTCCGTTGCCCGCTCCAATTGTCCTGTTTCCTGCAGAACAACCTTCAGCGCAAAAATGAATCATCGGACAAATCATTCGGCCCCTCCCCCCACAAAATGTGCCAACAACGTTTTTACCCGTCTCGAAATAGTCGACCAGGTCGGACGTCTCCGACGTGAACAGCTCCGGCTGACTCTTCCGGTCCTCCGTGTTCAGAATGCAATTCAGCTGTGGCTCCTTTAAACATAACCAAAAATTTGTTGCCAAAATCGTTCAGTTCAACGCCAATACTTCAAAGTAAAACATTCCACTGGAACAGACGAATCCGTACAATTGTCTGAAAATTGTGCAAATATTTGGACAATAATGTCCCAGAGGAGGCTTTATACCGACTGTTCAAGCAGTTGTCGAAGCATTCCTGCAACGACGGAGAATCCACGACAGTCTCCGCAAATCCGACAAGAATCATTTGGGGAAAGCGGCGAAAGCCGGGCACAACAGAGGGCTGGCATTGGCTGCCAAATTTGTTGCGCATCATTTTGTAATTACTTTTGACAAATTATGCCCCCCAAGGGCCCTCCAAACAATTTGTAACTTTTAAATTTAATCTTGACGCCAAACTTGGCCAACAGTCGGTCCACACAAATGTGCTCAAAGTAATCAGTGCCTGGCCTTTGACGGAGCTGTCCATTGCCTGAGGGGAAACGACGAATACACTGAAGGGACTAAATTTGGTAAATTCGGTAAAAATGCCCAAGGGGACGGCCGATTCTGCGGAGAATGTGCAGTCTGATCGCGCGGCCGTGAACTCAAAGGAATGGCACTTGACGCCAGCGCCATTTGATGCGCGTTTGTTGATGCAAGCGCTCGCGCACTCCTCGGCCCCACGCACATTGCCAATTCGCGACTCGTCGAAACCGAAAAGCTGCACTTTGGGACTTTTTGTTATGCTTTTGGAATGCTTAAAACCACAAATAAAATGCCGTCCACCTCAAAGTCCATTGTGCGCAGGAAGCGTGGCACTGGTTAAATAAATATAAAATTGTTGAATTTTTAGTTGGGTCATCGGAACTCGGATTGGCATTTGTTCTGTCTGTGACTGTCAGCCCCAAAATTAGAGCACTGTGCCCGTCCTTTCCCACCTTGGGATGCTGTGCACTCCTTTGGCTGCTCTCCCGTTGCTGTTCCCACCGTTTCCATGCCGTTTCGTGCTTTTCCCGGGCCGTCCTCCTTCCCCTTGACGGTGACCGGTTCCTGGCGAGGCGGCTCTTCCTCATCTGTTTGTTCGCCGATGGGCTCGACCATTACGGGTGGAGTTGTTTGAGATGGCTTCATCGGCAAATGGGGAGGGACAGGCGATGGAGGAGGTGGGAACATTGTGGAGAAAGAAGCATCTGACAAAAATGAATGCCAATGCCGTCATTGTCCAGTTCAGTCGGGATCGGTCCTGAAAACCCCCCGTTTTGTCCACAACCGTACCCCCGGGGGATGAAAGTGGTGATTTGATGGAAATTCCCATCAGAGGCGGTGCGACTGGGGACAGCGGAACATTGGCCTTGAGGGGCTCATCTCCATCCAGGGCACAATGAATGGCAGCTGTTTTTACAATTCGTAAGCAATGGTTAATCATCATTGGCATAATAAGCCTGGGGCATAGGGCATAGGCATACAGAGAACTCTAGAAATGCTTATTCACATTGTATAAAAGAATTGGCATAATGCTTATTTTTACAATTCGTAAGCAATGGTTAACCATCATTGGCATATTGCGCCAAAGTTGGTGAAGAAGTTGCACAAGGCTCGCAATTGGGGAAGAAGAGGAGGAAGAAGATGAAAGGGAAGGGAGGGAGCAATGAGGACGCCGAGGGGGACAAGCATTTCTTGTTGAATTGATTTAAGCACATAAAATTGGCGACTTCGGTCCGGTACGGAAAATTTTCGGCATTTTTTTTTCTGGTCCTCCGGCATTTTTTGGTGCCATTGTGTTCACGTCCATGCCTTTTTGGCCTTGGCATTTTGCAATTTTATTTGCTCCATTTAATATGCTGGCCCAATGTGTGTGCCCCCCGTTAAAAAGTTTATCAATCCCCTCGGGCGGCAACGGACAACAATGCTTTTGGGGATGGGGCAAGTCAATTGGCCCCCTCCGAGTCAACCAAATCCCACACAAAGGCCGACCGTGAACACTCAAACTCAAGGACAATGTTGTGCTGCACGAATGCACGGAATGTTCTTCCTTCCGTCCGATGTCCAAACCCAAATTCCATCATCCGAAAGCGCTGCCCTGGGGGTATTTTTGTTCTTTTGTCCCTTCCGGCGTTTCCCCTTTCTTCCCCCCCCCCACTTTTTCCATCGATTTTTCCGGCGGCACTTTTCTTCCCGAAAGTAATACTATGCGTAAATATGTCCCCTCTTCCCGCTGTGCCATCTCATTTCCATATACGCGGGAAGAAGCTTTGCTTTCCCGTTTGGCATCGGTCAGATTCATTCCCTTTTCTGGCGCTGATCAGTGATTTCCCCCGTCTTACGTCTTTCATGGAATGAATGATGCCGCCGCCGGCGCTGCTTCTGTGGACCATCCGCCGCCAAACCGCCGCTTTAGCAGCCCCAATTTTGTCCTAAAATGTTGCTCCGTGTGACTTTGCTCCTCCTCCTCCTCCCCGTCGGCACAATGTCCGACGACATTCGGCAACTACGTTTTGAAAAGACGGGCCGCGAGATTCGGCTGGCCACAGAGATGCACGCCTGGGGCTATCAACATCTTCAGGTCGGTCGGTTGAGTTGGGAGTGGGGGGCGGGTCGGGATGGACCTGCTCTTTGTCCTTCTCCCTGTCCTTCTCCTTGTTTTCTTCTTCTAAGCGGAGGCGCTTTTGAGCTGGATATTAGCTTATTACCCCCACAGGAAGAGATTGCCTCCAGCAGTGCCATCGACGACATTCGCATTCGTTCCAACGCTTTTCGGACGGGCCGGTTGCCGAACAGTTCGGGCATTTGGAAGCGAAAGTCGAAAATGGTGGTGAAATAGACGGCGGGAAAAGGGTGCCAAGGAGGGCAAAGGGAATGAACAGCTTCAGAAAAATGTGTCCCACCCAATGCCGCCAGAACAACGCCATGTCGGCATGACGGCACACGCGCGGCTGATCGAAGATTTGGTGAACCGTCGTTATTATGAGTCGACCGGTAAGGGAAGGAGGGCAAATTGACGGGGCGGTCGGGGGAATTTCTTTAATTTTAAATTAAAATTGTTAAAAATTATTCTCCTGTAATTGCCACAGTTCACCCACGACGCAACTATCTGCAGCCGACCCGGGTCAACGTTAGCATGAGTCTGTATCAGCTGTTGGAAGTGGTGGGAAAGCAATTTTTCCGAAAGTTGGGTTCCTCTCCGACCCTCCGGGGGCTGCACGTTCGGGAATTGTCGGGGTCGGGTTCTTCGGGAACGGAGTTTGACCCTCCGGGGGCTGCACGTTCGGGAATTGTCGGGGTCGGGTTCTTCGGGAACGGAGTTTGACCCTCCGGGGGCTGCACGTCGTGGTCGGGTTCTTCAGGGACGCAGTGTAAGGCCCAAAAATGTCGGAGAGAAGCTCTTGACTATACGAAGTCCAAATTCCCGCCGAATCATTGATGATTTTTGATAGGACGAGCGATCGCAGACAATCACCGCCAATGTGTGGATGGTCCAAGACTGGTATGACGAGGTAGTCCATGTCCAATATGCCGTTCTGGCAACCAAATGCATTTGTCCCCTTTTTTGCCAAGTTTTTGGACTGGAACCCTGAAGGTAAGTGCACTGCTCCAACAAATCTGGCACATTCGGTAAGCGCCGTCAACTCTTTGAACTCAGATTATGAACTGCTCAACCGGACCATTGTGCCTTATGAAGTCTGTTGATGTTGTGCATTTAAGCCTTTTTGTGTACGAAACGATTTCTCTCCCAAAAAGAACATTTGGATCCCGGACACGGTGCTGTACAACTCGGCACAAATGGATCGGAAGAACAGCGAGGCGGTCATGAATGCCATCGTCGAGACTGGACATTGGCGGGTCCGTTGGAGCGGGGGGGGGGAATAGGGAAATCAGTGAACTCGAGAATGAGAAATGATTTGATTGGGAGTGATCAGTGATTGGAAGGCCGGGGGATGGGGTCGAGAATGGGGAAATTGGTGAACTCGAGAATAAGGAATGATTCGATTGAGACTGATCAGTGATTGGAGAACTCGAGAATGAAAAATGATTCGTCAGTGATTGGAATGTCCGTTCCTCACAGAATGATGGACAAGGGGCCGCTGTGCAGCTGATGTTCCCTGCCATCTACAAGCTGAGTTGCAAGATGGACGTGTGAGTGTCTTTGCCAAGGATTTTGATCAAATTCGTCCAAAACTTCCGTCTCTATTTTCTGATCAGGCGTTTCTTCCCCTACGACCAGCAGGTAAAATGATGGATCGATCGCTGATCTTTAAAGCCTCAGAATTGTTCGTTCATCATTTCCTCATGGACCCACGACATGGCGACCATTGACTATCATTTCGCCCGTCCGACTGTCAACATGATGAATTACGTTGTGGACGATGAATGGGATGTCATTTCATTCGAGTTTAGCCGTCAGGAAGTGAGGAAAAGGGCAAAAAAGAAATGGGGGACAATCAATACTTTTGATCACTCACTGATCGGAAGCGATACGCACCAGGGATATATCCGGAAAAAAATTCCGGCATCCGGAATTCCGGCTTCCAAAAAAGGTCTGGAAACTGGCATACGATGTCCGCAAATCCGGAATCCGGTTACTTCTCTGATACGCACGCGTTCAGTCAATGATCTAAGGCTTGGTCAGTTTACTTTAACTGTGATCGCTGAGCTTTGATCACTTTTGGATACGTAGTCAGTGATCTTAGGCTTTATCAGTTTACCTTAACTGTGATCGCTGAGCTTTGATCACTTTTGGATCACATTTTGCGCTCTGTTCAGCTACAGTTCAAGTGCTGCGTGAGGCCATGGGCCATGCTGTACGCGCATTTGGTGATTCGGCGCAAGCCGTTGTATTACATCGTGAATTTGGTGATCCCAACCTCAATCATCACCGGTATTTGTTTGTATTAATAGACTAACAAAGAGCCAAACTTATGTCCAGTCGTGGCGGTCATCGGCTTCTTCACGCCGTCCTCAAGCACTTCTGAACGGGACGAGAAGCTGTACCTGGGCATCAACACGGTGACAAATCTTGAAAATTTTCCGAATCCATGCACAATGATGCGCTTTCGCCACGTTCAGCTGCTGACCATGTCGCTGATGTTGTTGATGGTGACCAACCAGATGCCGAACACGTCGAACTACGTGCCTCTGATGGGATGGTTGGTTGGCATTTTTTGTTTTTCCTTATTCATCTCCCCCCCTCCCCCAATATGCCAAAAAGGTATTACATGGGCATCATTTTCGTCATTGTTTTTGGCACAATTCTGGCCACAATTGTGCTGTTCATTCACGCCAGAAAGTCACATCTTCAACCACTGCCGCATTCTTTGCTCAAGGCAACCTTTGTTAGCATAAATCAAACAAAAGTGCCGGATCGGTGGTGTTGCAGGTACTGGTTCAACCCTGGTTTCGCACACTGGTGTTGGAACCACCGGCCAATCTGTTTGAACTTTGGACGGAGTACGGGCTGTTGAAGCCGGAGCAGAAGGGCGAGGAGGTGGGCAGCGACGGAGATGGAGCAGTTCAGAGGAAGGAGGTAAAGGAATGCAATCCGGTACTTTGGCATCGTTCGGTGTACCGCTTCTTCAGCCCTGTTGTTATCCGCTTCTCCGACTTTGCCGGCTTTTTGCCATTGTCCGGCACCCTTTTGAGAAAGCGCTTCGGCACGAAAGGGAAATGGCGGAACGGACGCGCAAGGCGGCGGAGGAGGCGAGCAAAGCGGTGGGCCGAGAGCGCCGCCGGCGCGAGACCATTGTGGAGGCGGCCGACTTTCTGGCACAGGTCCCCGGCCATTGAATAGAAAAAAACGGAATTTTCCGGTTTATAAGAGCCGGAATCCGGAAATAAAAAAATTGAGAATTTTCCGGAAGATTAAAAAAAAGGGCTCATAGGGAGTGTACGGCCGGCGCAAGACCGAACTGCACCAGCTGCAGCGGCGAATGCGCCAGTCACGGCACTCCGTGTTGGGCAGCGGGTCCAACTCGCGGCTGGTGAAGCGGCAAAAACTGATGAGGAGGTAAGTGCTCTGATTAAATCAGTCAGACCAGACTGATCAAACAAATCAATGTGATCAGAACACATGCAATCGATCCCTTTTTATCTTCCATTTCCCCCCATCGTTTCCCGCAGATGCGCCCTCGAATGGGAATTTCTGGCCAACTCGRTGGACCGTCTGTTTCTGTTCCTATTTTCGCTGGTCACCGCCTTTTTCTTCTGCCTGTTGGCCTTCTTCGACAAAATGTTCTGCTCCATTTGATATTCCGTCGATCATTTCACACAAAGCCGCCCCCCCCCCTCCCCCCAATTTTGTTATTCACCTTCTGTGTGTGTTGTGGTGCTAACTAGTGATCGGACTCGAGGACCGATCAAGTTTTGATCGAGAATCTCGAAAAATATTGTCGAGATTTACATTTCGATCGAAAATCTCGATCGCCCCGATCACTAGTGAACAATTCCGAAATATGTACAGTAACCAAAATAATGTGCTAAAACGACAACAAAAAAAGTGTCAAAAACTTCCAAAGCATTGGGCAAAAGCGAAATACGACAAAATATTGAGAAATATTTAATGCAATTTTCATAATTTTGTAATCTTTAGCGACTGCATTTTTGGACAAGAAAAAGTCAACCGATCACTTTCAATCCCTCCGATCACTTTCAGTCCCTCCGATCACTTTCAGTCCCTCCCGAATAGCGCGGCTCTCCGCCAATTCGTTCGAAAAAGGGTCCGTTCATTTCGCGTGTTTCCTTTTTTTGAAATTAAAAAAAAATTCGTCCCATTTTCTTTTGCGCTCACAAAGCTTCGCTGGGCATTGGTGTACTGGTCGCCCCGGTAGTTGGGCAAAAAACCCGGTTCGCCGGAGGGCAATTCGCTTAGAGTGCCGCCGCCGGATGCCGCCATTTGCTGTCGTTGTTGAGCAAACTGGACGGGCCCCGCGGCAGGGTTTGAATAGCCCGCGGTTGGAGAGCCAACGAACGGAACGCCAAAGGCACCTTTGAACAATTGGGGGGTGTAGAATTCAGTCCTGACACCCATTTTGGCCCCGATTTAAACCCGGAATCCGAATTCGAACATAATTGAGGATGCAACCCAAAACAAAGCTTAAAGCTGACCTGCTTGAGCACTTTGTTGGACTGGGAAGTGTTGCCCATCTTCATACGGCGATGGAACAGAAGAGTGCCGGAGAGGCTGCATTTTGTTTGCCAGACAATTCGGTGCCGTATAAAAAACTTTAGCTTACCATTTGCTGCAGGGCAGGACTTGCACTGCCCGGTTGGTTGTATGACGGCACTAGCGGGGGCTGCTCGGGTGGGATGTACGGCCGCGCGGGGGTGCAGAAGCAGCAGCAGTTCATGCACACC
>MEIZ01000008.1:826949-839635 GCA_001723225.1 Globodera ellingtonae | reverse complement strand
CTGTTCGGTGCAGGATAAGCGCCACGCGAAGACCTTAAGGGGTTTTTCAAAAAAATAATCCAACTCAAATGGCGTAGCCAGAGGCGAAATCCGAAAAAATTTAAGGGAAAATAATCCAAAACTTCTGGAATTTAGTCCTTGTTTTTTTAAGGCAATAAACCCATAAATGCATCCCTAAGAAATCGATTTTTTCGAGTAGACCTCCCCACATGGCGGTACGCCCACCCCACGTCTAATATTACTATACGAGATGACTAATTTCCCATAAAAGATTGAGAAAACATTTTTCAGATTAGTCAAAGTTTGTCAAAAAGTATTTAATTTGTTTTTAACCTTTCGTATTCCTCCTGTTGTAATTGTGCAGCAAAAATGGCGTCAAGCTGTTCAGTGCTTTTTGAGGAGACGTTTTTTGCCTTTAAAAAAGCCTTTTGCATTGAAAGAGCGGAAAACATCGAATTAATTTAATTACCTTTTTGTTCGGTACGAACTTTCGCTCGGGCGTCCTAAATTGTGAAAATGCATGAATTAGATCCGTTTTTTCCACAAACAATTTGGAGCAGTTGTGGTCAGGTTGGTGGCGGTGACTGAGGCAGAAGTGAACTCCGCAGTCCCTGCACATCATCGGAACGAGCTGAAATGAGAAGACAACGTCAAATTTCGATTTCATTGCTTATTTGTTAGCTATTAGAGGTAGAGAAAGAACGATCGAAATTCTCGTCGAAATTTTTTAAAATCTCGATCGTTTAATTTTTTTCGAGATTCTCGATCGGTCCTCCAGTACTTAAGTATTTCCTTTAATTGGAAGTTCTGGTCCCCGCTTTTCAAAAAGGCGGCTCCAGAGCCAGGTAAAGACATATACTCTGGATATTTTAGCTCCGACCGAATGAATGGCACCGATCTTTTTGGAAATTTTAGTTTTGGAGTTTTAAATAAATAAACAAAAAAAAGTCAAAGATTAAATAAATAAATAAAATTCAAAGATTGGAGTCCCCCCACCTCTCTCTTCAAACAGTTCGTCATCCCGCATTTTGGCGCAAATCGTTTTTTTCTTGCAAGGTCGGAACGACAGTCGCGCTCAATGTGCTCGTTGACCCGCAAGTCTGGCATTTCCCCTCTTTTTATAGACACCGGTTGTTGGCACAAAGGGCACAATGGGAATTGCATATTCTGTCAATTGTTTTACAACAATTTTTCCTGAAGAAATTACTGTTTTTTTCTTGCCTTTTTGTATGCTTCAGTGCAGCTGTGGGCGTCGTACGTTCGGTGCTGTTTGCTTAAATTTAATTAATTTTTTTAAATTCATAAATCACAAAATTCGCAATAAAATACCACAAAATGCGCGAACAAGCATCGCAAATGATGGGCAAGTAATCTAAACGGCCAAGAGTGATTATGTTGAATTAATTTGGAGGTTAATTCGATTTATATTAATTTGTCTAATTAAATAATTAATTATTAATGGATGAACAAAAGCCGTCTTTTGGCATTTTCTCACCGAGTTGCCGACATTCGGGAACGGTGCAATGTTTGCCCGCTTCTGGAAACTCAGCCATTTTTGTTCCGATTGGCGTTGTTAGTTTTTATTGTATTAGCCAAAACGTTGAGAGCTAAGCCTAAACAGTTTCGTCGACTCCGGTGAGTAGCAAAAATGATGACTAAAAACATAATTTTTTGAGACTGCGAGATGATAAATGCCCCACAAAAATCATCAAATATTTCATGTGAAAGCACAACAAAACGCCCCAAAATTCAGAAAAAAAGACAATTTGATCTCTGAAAATAACGCTGCATTTTGCTTTAAACCGGAAATATGCAGGCTTTCTCATTATTTGGGTGGGCATTTTTAGGATCAAAAAATCTCCAAAAGTCGATAAATGAACAAAAATTTTGGACAAGGAGAAATTTTGTTTGAAAGGATCTTGACAAGAAAAATTCGATTTGCGCTTTTTCTTTTGTTCTACAACATGCAGCGCCGGGGGGGGGGAATTGGAGGAATGCCCACCGGCTCCCCCAACAGCCAAATTCAACGACTCTGACGAAGAAGCTTCTTTTAACAAATCGCCACGAATTTGCCGGACCGTCAAATCCTAAATTTGTCTAAAATAAATGCACGCCTAGTGATCACGATTATTGGACTTTCGATTATTGGACTTCTTTCCTTCGAGACCAAAACATTTAATATTCATGGTTTTAATTTACCAATCTAATGGCCCTGATTCGAATTGATTTTCTGTTTTAATTTACCAATCTATTGGCCCTGATTCGAATTGATTTTCTATGTTTTTTATAACAAAATTTAAGAACAATGCGAATCGGACGATGCGTTTGTCCCGGTCTTTCTTCGTTTTTTCCTTTCTTCCTCCCGTCCCTCCTTCCTCCGTTGGTACATCTCCAGGTTACCAAATCCGACTGTCTTAAAAAGTTCTCCGAGCGGGAAAAGGTCGGTTCGATCGGCCAACTCCGTCAGCAGCAGAAGGGCCTCACCGCCTAAGGGCATCGACTCCATTCGAACCCTCACAACAGCTTCAACTTCAACGCCAAAGGCACAGTGGAACAAGCCTTTTCTGAATAGGTAATTATGGAATTGAACAGAATCGAGTCGGTGAAACCTTCCAACGGCAAAAATGCGTTGGCATTGTTCATCGACGGCAAAATCGAACAGTTGGTCATCTGCAAAGAAGGTGCGCGACAATTCCACCGATGGCCCCCGGGGGTCGAAGACGAAATGGAAAATTTCTGAGGCTCCTTCGGACAATGCGATAATGCCGTTCTAAATATGTTAAATTATCGACAGTTTTTAGTCGATAATGGCAAACTTCGTGAAGGGGGCGGACCTTCCGAATTGGCGAATCGCCCAATTTTGAACTCTCACAGAGACATTTGCCAAGTTTGAATTTCCAAACTCGCAAAATGCCATCGCCACCTCAAAAAATATAAATGCTTCAAAATATAATAGCTCTATTTCCTTCCAAATTACCTCCGCTAATCGCAATTTGGTCATCCAAACAGCACACCGAATTGACAAACGACGAATGTCCAAGACAAAAGCACTCGATAATTTGTGTATTCGGATAATGAGAAACGCGCACTTTCTCGTCCCGATCGGCGGAGAGCAGAAATTTTGGCTTTCCCGGCGAAAGGCAATGGTCGAGAACCATGGAGAAATGGGACACCAACTCAATGCCAGCGGAGGAGAAGTCGGAACCTGTGGGAGACTGGACACTATTCAAATGTGCCGATTTGGTATTTTTGTATAACAATGATTAATTATTGTTCAAAGATGTCGTCACATTGTCTATATTTACAAAATATCATCAAATCTACACAATTTGTTGACATGGCATAGCATTTTTCAATCAAATACTACTCTACTTTCGCCCTATTTAATCGGAAGTGCGAGATTGGGTAGGGGAAAGGAACCGAATTTGATTTCTAAATATGTCAATATTTTTGGCATTTTCCATAAATTTCTTTAAAAGGACATTTTAAAAAAAGAAAAGATTGATTTTTGCCATCATCGGTGAGGGCCTTCAAAAGAACTAAAATGTACAAAATCGTCTCCCTCGTAGCTAGGGGGTCCTCCCGTCAACAATTAAGCCTACGACAAACCGTTTATTCGATATTCCATCACGGATCCAGACCGAGTACTGACCAAAAGTGCTTCACCGGAGGCAGAAAAGTGTATCTAAAAAATCTTTTAAAAATAAACTCTATTTTTTTCACTAACTATAAACTTAATCATTTAATTAATTTTACTGAAATGAGCTAATTGAAAGTAAAGTGAATTGAAGTGTACCGCTGTCGGTGTRTTTTGAATTGTTTGCCATTTTGCTTCGTCGTATGAGACAATTTCATTTCCGGCGGACTTTAACAATAATGACAGATCAAACAAAGCCAAGCGTTTTGCGGTTGTTGCCAACGCGAGCAATTTTTTATTTGACGAAACATCAGAAGAGAGAATCTAAAGCAAAAGTAGAGCAAAAAATTAAAATTTATTTTATTTCAAATTACAGTCAGTTTAATTTCGGGTTGCTTCTTCTGCTTCTGAGTGCCTTCACTTCTCAAATCCGACACATCGACCCGTAAAGCTAATTCAGCCAAGGAATTATTTATTGAACTTTTAAGCACAAAAACGCATGAGTTCGCACAGAGAACTTCAAAGAATTGACCATCAACTTCGACAAGATGAATTGTGACGACCATCCTATCCTATGTATATATAATTTGTAGTTAGGTCTAGAGGAAATTTTGAAAACCCGGGCCTGGATACACGGGTTTTTCAAACCCAGTGAGTAAATTTTTTAGGAATTTTGTTAGAATTTGCAGTCAAAATTCAAAATGTCTTTCAGTTAAAAATTTGGCGATCTGTCAGAATTTCAAACGGGTCAAGTAAGACACTAAAAATTGCACTTTGTTGGTCGCTGATTCCATCTTTAGATGTATATTTTTAACCCGGAAAGCCCGGGTACCCGGGTTTTTCAGCTCAGTGAAATCCGGGCCGGGCCCGGGCCCAAAAAAGCGGGTAGCCGGTTAGCCCGGAATTCTACGTATCGTCGTTGTTTATTCGGCAATAAATGGTCTCCAACTATCGTGGCGGCATAACTCCGCTGTACGAAGATGATGGCCTTCCTGCTTTCCACGACAGGACAGCAGCACGCCTGTTCATGACTTTCTCACCGGGCACTCCACCTACTCCTTGGACCCCAAGAAAGAAAACAGACCCTCCGGTGATACGCGCGCGGTCTTTCCGTTTCTGGCCAACCGGCGGCGTCATGCTCGGAGTCTACACCGGGATGCATGTCAACTCGCCGATGGTTGACTCGCCAATTTGTTAAAAATCGATGAAAAATGTTTGATCAAAACTTGGTGAAAAAATACCGAAAAACAGAAAGTGAAATAATTAAGAAAAGCCAATAATCCCCTCCAGCTCCCCCAGCAGAACGTCTCCGCTATTATCCCATTTAATTTCCCCCTCTTTGTGAAGCTTCTCTTCACTAATTATGTCACACCTTCACTAATTATACAATCGAATTGCCTTCACTTTTTTTCAACCTTTTAGCGAAAAAAGCGCAGAGTCACGGAAAAGTAATAATGCGCGAAGAGTTTAAAAATGATAGCATTTTCACCTTTTCCCTCGCCGCCTATTCCCCCACAGGCACTTTTTGATTTTGTAAATTTACACAACCCAACCAAAATTCCTCCTGCCCCCCCCCCCCCCCCCCTCCTCCCGACTTGCCGCAATTAAATCAAAATAATCCACGGGGAGTGAATGTCGTAAATTGTTTTGTTGTTATTTATTTTGGTGTTGACGGAGGGGGGGGGGGCCGCCGGTCGGCCAATATTCACTCTTTCAAATTCACCCGCCAGAAAGAAACATTTAGGCTTATTTTGTGATGTTTATGATTGGGTCGATGGCCCCCTGCCGTAGTTTTTGTGCCCTTCAAATTCTCTTTCTTTTGTTCACTGAAATGCCTTTGCTTGTACATTCTCGACAACAATTCAAAGGTAAGTGGACTTTGGGCATATTTATTGGTGAGGGCTCGACTTTCTTCAGACAGTTTAGACCCCTCCGGCTTTTTGTTTTGGAGAATTTCTAATGGGAAACCAATGAAAATGATATCTCCGATCAGTTTGGATGATCTTTTAAATCGGACGACCAAAATTTCACCAAAACCGATTAAACGGGGATTTATTCGCTTCTTTTGAAAATCTATTTTTAAAAGATTCACTAATTGGCCCTGCCAGACCGGTGTTTCGACGAACACCTTTTATACGACTACAAACTCCCGCAAAAGTTATTCACCCGCCGGGAATTCGACCACCAAAAGGATTGGCCACAACACTGAACCAGGCCAAACTTGTGGACTTTATGCATATTGCAAAAATGAAACTACAGAAAGTGCGTCTCTGATCAATGGCGAACATTCCGAATGTGAGGGATTTCGGCGATCACCGGCGGGCATGGGGGAACGGACAGATCATCTTAAACACTATCATTTCTCGAACTCGAATTAATCAGACTTATTTCAATGTTTATGGCACAATAAATGGATTACATTTTCTGCAATGAATGATCAGGAGTAAGGTTGGCACCCCGACGTTCGGAGGGAGGAAAAAGTCGGGGTTGAAAGGTCGGGGAATTACAAATTATCGGGGTCGAGGGTGTTTGGGACGGTACTGTCCTGTATCAGGGTCGGGGATTGATCCAAAATCGTCGGGGTCGGGGTGCCAACCCTAATCAGGACTTCAATTCATTGTGCCTAAATTTCCGTTGCCAGGGGCAACAATTGGTGCCATCCATAAAGAGGTTTTGTTGGAAGGAAATTGCGTGCGAATGTCTTTCATTTTTGAGTAATTTGTGCCCCCCCCCCTAAAAATGTCTGATTTGCGCCGAAGATCGGAAATCAATTCTAAAAGTTCCAAAGACAAACGGCCGACAGTTGGCAGTGAAAAGGACCAGTCGCGAGACAAACGGTCCAAAGAGACAATTAAGGAAAAGGACAAAAGGACGAAAACGAGTAGCAAAACGGAAAAGTTGAAAGAAGCCGGAGGAGAAAAGAAGAAAAAAGAGGCAAATAATGGCGAGAAAAYAGGCAGCAACAAAATCGCTGAACTTCCCCAACAGAAAATGCAGCAAAAACGCGTGGAGGAGGAGGAGGAGGAACAACAGCAGCACTATGAGGAGGACTTCGAGCAGTACGAGAGCGATTTTGTGGGTGACAAAAATTTAGGGTTTTGAAACAATTGCTGTCACTATAATATTCTCAAAGGATGAGGACATGGAAGAAGCGCAAAATGAGCATCAACAGATAACAAAAACTTTGAAGAATGAAGCGGCGATTGTGGACGAAGAACATGAAGAAGAAAAAGAAGAAGACCCGGCCAAAAGTTCAGTGCTGTTGCGACGGATTGCTGAGGGCAAATTGCGGGCAAAGAAAACTGCGGACGCCGGAGGGGCTGCACTAATTGTGAGGCGAGAAGTGAACTTTGTGGGCGAAAATGGGGCGGCACAAACGGAGCAACTTGGCACGGAAAGGTACAGCGAACCATCGAGATTCTCGATCGATGAATTTTACCGAGACTTTTCGAGATTTTCGTTGATTTTCGAGATTTACGGACCTCGATATGATATTTTTTCGAGATTCTCGATCGAAGTCTCGATCGGCCAGGCTCTAGTTTTATTGCTTGTCGGAACTTGTGCCGGACGGGGGGGGGGATTTGAGTCCCATTCTTTGGGTCAATGAATTCTTCCGGTGGCACTTCTTGAAGGTGGTCGTCAGAAATGTTTCGGCCTCAGTTGGCTGGAGAAGAACATGAAGCTGGAATGACGGCAAAAGCGGCACATCTGATGGACTTTTTCATGGAATTGGCCGGAAAGCGGGAGGGAAGGGCACAAGTAAACTCAAAAGCACAAAATCATTTGAATTTTGGCGTTAAACGAAGGCGTGCACTCAAATGCCAGAAGCCGGACTTGCTGTTGCAACTCAAACAGAGCGAACGGAGAGCGAGACAAAGAGTACCCAACAGACGCTGTGGACGGACGAATCGGTCTTCTCCAACTCCAACGGACAACAACGGCACTCAGAGGAGGAGGGAGGCAAAAACAGTCAAAATTGGCAACAACGACGACGGCTGAACACTTTCCTCAAGGCTGTTGAGCACGTACGTACCAGGGATGTTAACCGGACGCAAAAAAAATGTTCGGAAGTCCGAACCTATCGGCACCGCCGACCGGCCCTCCAAACTGATCCAAAACTATGAAAAATCCTGCCAATTTCCGGACCCAAAAACGTCCGGAAACCCGAAGTCCGGTTACATCCCTAGTACGTACTAGGGCTGCTCGAGACTTGAAATTTACCGAGATTCAAGACACGTCGATTGTTGTGTTCAGTTGGTGAGTGGCATTGGAGCACTTGTGGACACATCGCCGGACAAGTCCATCCTGCAGCACAACTCCAACTTGGAGTTCAGCTCCCGTTTCTCCACCTTTTCGTTGAGCAACAGCGCGTTGTTCAAAGGCATTACCCCGGGTTCTGTAATCAATTCGTGTGAACATTTAAGAAGGTCGTCTATGCGCCATGACTGTTAAGGTTTCTGCTTCGAATTTTGCATTTGATGAGTGCCCGTCGAAGTTCGGTGTTGTCACGCTGAACTTCCTGAACTTCTTTACCAACACCCATCCGATCTTTTAGCCCAGCAAATTATCTCATGAATGTCCAAAAACTGTGAACACCAAACAAATAACGGGGGGATCAATTCGATGTTAGCCGTTTTATTCACTCAGCTTAATTCAGGACCCGCACACAATTTCTGTTGCCATATTTGTGCCAAAATCGGATGGTAATACATTTAATATTTACACCTAATATATTATTCATTTTGATCCTTTTATTATCAATTTTCTGTTTGGCGGATTGAATGGATTTTTTTAATCTTTAAGATGTGAGACTGAACCGGAAGAGTTTTGTTGCTGAATTCCCTTTGGAAAGTCCGGAGATTCACCCACTCCGGTTAGAATTAGAATCGAAATGCAAATTGGGGGCGGGGGAGGGAGTGATGCTCGGAAGTCTCGAGTTTTTTGGGTCTCGGGGTCAAGTCTCGATAAATTTCAGGTCTCGAGCATCACTAATTTGTAAGGGGGCAGTTAAACTCGGTCTGGACATGTTTTTTAAGGTTGTTACGATGTGAACAGGAAGTGGTTGCGTTCCGCTACTCGTCCGATAATTTCTCCGCCGCTTTCGCCGGATTGGTAATGGAAAACATTTTCAAACGGATTGGGGGGGGGGAACTGCTCCCCAACCGCGCGACATTTTGGGCGTCTCATGCTCCTTCGACTCCAGCAAACGTGCCGTTCTTGACGACCCCCGACAGATTGTCCCCCGAAGGGTCGAAGGCTAGTCCCCCCCCTTTCTAAAGAGCGATTAAATTATGTGCGAAATTTGACTGATCCGCTACAGAAAGACGGCAGCGTCGTTGCATGGGATTTGCATGCCGAAGAACGTCCGTTTTCATCGCTCGTTGACGCCGGCGGCGGGTCGTCGGCATCGCCTTCCATCTCAAAGGGACCGTTCGTCCTTGTCCCCTGCTTTGACACSGCATTTTCCTCATTAATTGACGCTAAAAACGASGAAAGCCGGCWAATGGGCACATCAAAGCATCGGCCGCCCATTCGTTGGCCGACCGACGACGTCGAAATGCCGTCTTCAATTGTTGCCTTGGAAGTTTTGAGTGATGAGGTGAAGGCGCCAGGGTAAGGTCTCGAAAAAAGCATGGAAAGCTTCAGAATTAAGCTAAGCCCCCAGGGTTGATCAACACCGATAATTTATGACCCCCCGAAATCCCGGAAGGCGAAAAAAAAAATCTCGGGTGTCCGGCAATTTGAGTTTTTTAACTCTTCAAGACCCCCGAATAATTCTCTCCAAACACGACGAACACCGACCGGTATGTGAACAACTCCAGGAAAACCAATAAAAAGTGCCGTTTTTATAAACAAATTTGACTTTTGAAGGGTATTAGCTCAGCTCGTTACATTGTACGAGTCAGGCACTGTTCGCTGGTGGACGGCGCTGGACAATCCGCCGAATTTGCAGCAGCCGTTTCAGTGGCCGCCTGACGCCGCCGCCGGCGATTTGGATGGATCGTATGTGACGAGGGAAGGCGGTGGACAAATCAAATTGGTACAACTGTTCACCACCACCAGATGCTTTGGTGGAAGGTCGGTTGGTTATCTGTAGTAATAATGTTCGAGAGTCTCGGTCTCAAACCGAGAAAAGTCTCAGATTTTTTGGGGTCTCACTCTTGAGTCTCGGGATCAAGTCTCGGTCTTGTCTCGGGATCAAGTCTCGGTCTTGAGTCTCGGGATCAAGTCTCGGTCTTGTCTCGGGATCAAGTCTCGGTCTTGAGTCTCGGGATCAAGTCTCGGTCTTGAGTCTCGGGATCAAGTTTCGGGATCAAGTCTCGGGATCAAGTCTTGGTTTTAGTCTCGGTCTCGGTCTTGAGTCTCGGATCAAGTCTCGGTCTTGAGTCTCGGGATCAAGTCTCGGGTCTCGGTAAATTTCAGTTCTCGAACATCACTAATTGTCTGTTTCACAAAAAATCCGCCGTTCCATTCCAGTTGGGTACAAATTTTGTGCTTTTGAAGAAAAAAAATGGGCGAATTTTGCACGTGCATGGCATTCCTTCCGCCGATGGCAACAAATTTGAGCAATAGACAAAACAGCAAAGTTTTGGTTGGCAGTTCTGCCGGACGAATTGTCAGCGTTGGCAGAGGGGAAAATGAATGCGTGCATTACAGTAGTGGTGGCATCGACCGCGGTGAGTGCTTTCTTCTGTATGTGGATACTGTAGCTGCGGTAATCAACCAACTACAGTATCTAATCCCCTCTTTTTGACATAAATAATTAAATATAAAATATTCAATTGTTCAAAAGGAACTGAGCCTGAAGAGATCACCGGCATTCGAACGTGCCCTCTCAAACCCAATATTTTCGCGGTAAACGTCACTATTCAAAGGGGTTGGCACCCCGAGGGGAGGGAAAAGTCGGGGTCGGGGACAGTACTGTCGGGTATGGGGTCGGGGAAGAACAAATTGTCGGGGACCGGGGATTAATAATCTAAAATCGTCGAGGAACGCACTGTCGGGGATTGGCCCAAAATCGTCGGGGATCGGGGTGTCAACACTAATATGTATATTTAATACAAAAATATTATTTACAAAATAAATACTTTGATCAATTTTTTTCTTTTGGAAAACAAACATTTATTTGACACAGATCATCACCTCCAAACGCCTGTTATTTTATGACCAGAACATTCGCTCTCCAATTCTCATCCATTCGCTTTCCAACCGAATTTTGTCCCCAACACTTTTTGAATGGAGTCCATCCAATCGGTCGAATAAAATTTTATTTATTTATTTTTTCTTAAAAATTCAGTTTCTTTTTTACAGTGCTTCCACCCCGTTTTTGACGGTCCACGATGGTGAAGTGCTGACATTATGGAATTATAAAAAGGACACAAAACGCCTTCAAAGTGTCGAATGCGATTTAAAGAGGGAAATTAACGCAAAAATACGCGCAACTCTGACATGGACCGACCAAATGGACAGTTCGTTTGTGGTAATTCAAAAAAGAAAAATTTGAACTTTTTTTTTGAGTTTTTGTTCAGGCCTTTCTGCTTTCTGATGACCGAGTTCAAATTCATTGTTTGGAGAGAACCAATTCGACGGACGCAATGCAATTCATTGAAACACTCAAAGTTGAAAATGCTGTATAAAAAGTGTTCACAATTTGTTTCTTATTAGTCCATTCCATCTCCGATCCAAAAAACTCTCCCAACCCATGCTGACAAAACAATAATTCCACTAAATTTTCTGTAAATAGCCATGACCTTTTTTGAACGGAATTTTTCCAGAAACATAAATCGAAGCAAAAAAAAAAATTTAAATAAAAAGGATGCCCAATCAACGAAACTCGACTTGTTCTTCTGTTTGAATAAAAATAAGAGGAACACAAGTCTCAACGCTTGTCTCAACAATTTAATCAAAACTCAACAAGAAAACATTGCCAGAACCTCAAAGGACACAAAAAGTCTCCAATAATCACTGTTGTTGAGGGGGTGCCCCTCCACGTCCAAAGCCCTGGCGATGGCTAATTGGAGCTGCCCCAGGCCCGGCCTCGGCTTGCTTGTCGCTCACTGCGCGATAACCGCCGCGGTCAGCGTCCGCACGGATTGGCCCTGCCAATGTAACAAAAAATTAAATTAGTCTCGACATTACCGAACTCTAAACAGTTTTTTTGTTGTTGCTAATTTTGGCTATCCTGCAGAATTGGGATCCCGTTTTTGTTATTTCAAAGGGTTTTCTAATGTGTAGAAGAATCTGATGTATAAAAGCCAAATTAATTCGTTTATGTTTGTTTGTTGAAAATCACCCTATCTGCAGGATTGTCCTAATTTTCCATTAAATATTTTTCTCGATTTTGGGTGGCACATGCCAATAAAATAAATTTGTGAGCAACGATTTGAAGTCCCAACCTCGCCCTCCCTTGTCCGCAAAGGCCTGTCGAATCGGGTCGGCCCTCTGTTTGTGAGTGTTCGGCAACACATCGTCCGGAAGTCCAAGGTAAGTTCGCAAGTGAACAATGCCATCCGGTTGGAGGTAAAAATAGAAATGGTGCCAGGCAAACTGCTCTTTGACGAGTCCGCGAGAAGCCAAACTCTAAATTTAAAAAAAAAAAGTACTTACATTTCATCACTTTAAAAATTTTCACAAAAAAACTATATTATTATTTTTAAAAAGCTAATGCAACAAACCTTCAACGCCTTGATCACATAAAGGTTCTTGACGCCCTTAATCTCGGGATGCGACTTCAAATTGTAGTCCTTCTTCGCGATGCAAACTCCGTCCTCAAACAAATGCTCGTATATTTTCTTACGATCCGCTTGTGGCATAAGCATTTTTGATTGTTTCGATTACAAATAAGGTAAATCTAAAGTTTAAATATTTGTAATTTTAATAGAATTCTGTTTTGGCATTGTGTATTCAAAATTTTCAAGATTCTTGATATTGTATTTCCCATTAACAAGCTTCATTAAAATTTTTGTATTTGCCGTAATTCATAATTTTAGAAGAAATGACGTTCTTTCACTTTTGCAATTGTGTTGTGCTGGCATATGCCCCCCATTTT
>MEIZ01000008.1:791800-802937 GCA_001723225.1 Globodera ellingtonae | reverse complement strand
GTCAATTGGAATAGAACGGAGTCTAAGATACTTAGGAGCCGGAAAATTGGGCGACAAACCAGTTTAGGTTCGCTGCCAAAAATGCCAAACTTCGCATTTTGACCGAATTCTCATCATTCAATTTGCTCTGAATTTTGCGGACTCAGAAAATGGATTAGCAGCAACAGCACCAAAAGCAAAGCAAAAAATGACCTTTTCTATGCAAAATTCTGCCGTCTCTGCGTAAAGTCGGACGGCCTCCTCCTCCTCGCCCAATTCGTCTTGGCCAAGCGCCGTGTCAATCATTTTTTGTGCCTTTAAAATGACGTCCGAAAGTGAATTGTCTGGCGCTTCTAAAAACATTTCTTGTTACACAATAATCGATACAAAATCCTTTTTTGAACCTGTCTCTGGAGAAATATGAATAAGCAAACAAAAAAAGAGGAAACTTTATAACTTCTCGCGTTTTGAGAGGTATTTTAAAATGCAAGTTTGAGCCATCTTAGAACAACTAATAAATATGCGTAGGTTGGTACTAAAAATGACATTATAGACACAAAATGAAGAGTAATTAATGGCAAAAACGAATTACAAAATTGGCCATCACATCACGCCGCATTCATTGAACTCGCTTCAATTGGAAGTTGCACGAACAGTCGACTCGGAGAATGAACGGCCCCTCTTGTCCCGCGACGAAAGTCATCGGACGAATGGAAAAGGTGCCGGCCGGCAGCCCTTCCAATTGGAGAGCGGTGAAGCCAGGCCTGCACACAAAAGGGCACATTAACGCGCAGTTGGCACGGCACAACACCAACTCTCGGCATGGCTTTTACTTCCTCCCATACCCGGGGGTTTCAAAAGAGCCGAACGTGGCACCAATTCTCGTTATACTTTGCCTGAACGGTCCCGAGTCACGGCGTTCAAATGTACGATCAGTTCGGATAGGGGACACCAAAGCGACTTCGAACCCAACGCTGTACTCCTTGGGCCCGCGCAGTTCGACCAAAATGGCATTATCGTCGCTGCCGTCCTCGAGCGAGAGGTGGAAGAGGGGGTTGTTTCTGAGATAATGAAAAATGGTAAAAGATTTTGTACTAAAACCACACTCACTGGAAGGTTTCTCGGCTCGTCCCGTTTCCACAGCCTCCAGCAGTTGGCCCGCGCCATTCCGCCGTTTCCTTAAAATTTGGCACATTGCACGGGCACCAACTGCTCGAAAAAGCGGGATTCCAAAATATCAATACTAAAAACACCTTCTTGTGGAATTTGTATGGCACTTGGATGGGTCCACAACGGAATTCGACGCTCGAATAAATCCTCAAGCTGTAGTAAATGGTCTTCATCTCCTATTGGATGACCCAATCTCAGAATCAGAATGAAAGCATTTCTTTGTCCTTTTCATTTTATTCTTTTTTCATCACCCGAAGGGATGTTAACAAACATTCAATAGGCAGACAGTTTTCTTTTCCCATCAATTGCTTCCATTGTCACAATTCTGGGTCAACATTTTGCTGGGAGCAAATAAAACATTCAAATTATAATAGAAAAAAGAGATTAATCCCCAAAAGTGGATGTCCATCCCCCGTCTTTGGGTCAACATTTGCCCAAACTAACGTCCATTCAAATATTTACAAATAATCCCTAACATATTTTTGTTTTATAAATATACATATGTATATGCATGCAGGTAAGTTCATTAAAAAAAATTCATTTATGGCCTTTGGTATCGAAATTTTAAAAGAATTTTTTTGTTTTGTATAGTAAAGCCTCGCGATTTGGCTTCATGTCTTCCATTCGTTCAGAAATAATTAATTAAACAAATTTTATCAGATTTTGTAGTAAATTAACATGTCAATTCCGACCGCAACCAATGGAGGGGACATAACCAGGGCTCGCATATATTGTAAGGTTTTAGCGTTATTTTGTGCCTTTTTAAAGTTTGATGAGGTTTTTTTGGGAATTTTCTTAATAAAACCCCTCATTTTCCAATTTTCCGGAATAATAATTCCGAGTACAAAAATGGTTTAGGCCCTTTAGTCAGATTGGCTTAGGCGCGCTTTTATTACTAAAATTATTGCATTAATTCGTTATTTAAATTCTAAGTGTTTTCGCCGCTTTTCCTCGCGGCAAAAGAAGGGCATTTGGAGGTGTGCAAATTGTTGATCGCCAAWGGCGCTAATGCCAACCAGATCTCGAATAAGGGCGCAACGCCGTGGTTGGTAGCGTGCGGGAAAGGCCATTTGGACATCGGTCAGTTCAGCAGAATCAAAATCCTAGAAAATTATATATCAAACRAGGGACGTTAGCCAACCAGGTCCCCTCCCCGATAAATTTTTTTTTTAATCAGCGAAAAAAGAAATTTTCTAAAATTCCACTGGACCGYCGAAATATGCACAAAGTCATTTCAAAATGGCACTCCCCCCGTCCGTCGGTTTTTCTGAAATTTTTAATTACAGTCAAACACTTTGTGAATGAACGCCAGGACATCGAAGTTTCGGATATACACGGTTGCACSGGTTTGATGTACGCATCACGCACAGGGAAGCTGGACGTTGTGCGCTTTTTGCTGTCGATAGGCGCGAGCGTTGATCAGACCATTAAGCATGGTGAGGGAATTTTAACAGAAAATTCGTTTTGGGATTACTAATATTTATTGGCACTTCTAAAAAGTCTTTCAGATTGTACGGCGCTTTTCTGGGCGGCAAGTCGTGGTCATTTGGATGTGTGCAGAGAGTTGATAGCCAACGGCGCTAATACCAACCAGAAGGCGCGTGACGGTGGAACGCCAGGGCTTGTAGCTTGCGCATTTGGCCATTTGAACATGGGTGGGTGTTTTGAAAGTAAAATTGAAGAATATCAAAACATTTGATTTTCACTACAATTTATATATATCATTTGACTCCCCCCGTCGAGCTGAGTACGAACACGCCAAAAAATTTTTGTTGGACTATGAAGTAAGTTATAAGTAAATTACCTTAAACCATAGTGGGGACCCGTTGTCTCCAAACTAACTTATGGATTTGTAAATTGTAGACTACTTAAAGTCCTTTTTCCTACCCATTCAAAAATTTAAACCGATTCAAGTCGCTTTAAATTTTCAACAAAATTTTTGCGGATTTACTCAGCGCGACGAAAGGAGACGAATGATCATTTGAAGCCAAAGGCAAATGTTTTGATATTTTTTTTCCGTTTGAATGATACCGAGATATTTGATTAAACCAGCTAACAACAATTATTGACAGTTTTGCAAATACCGTATTTCCTCTATTCCCACCCTTTATTTGAAACTCCCATCTAATTGTAACCCCCCCTAGAGGGGAGTTTGAAAAATAGTAACCCATGGATTACTAATAGAGGCAATACGGTAACCTCTCGGAAATGCTTTGAATTAGAGCCCGGCGGGAACGGGATTCCCGCGGGAAAAGTACGGGAATCCCGGTCCCGTTCCCGTCTTTTTTGCCCAGCGGGATTTTTTACGGGAACGGGAAAAAGACGGGATTCCCGTTCGGGATTCCCGTCCCGTTCTTTTTGAAAACCCCGTTCCCGTTCCCGGAAATTTTATTTCAGTCTTTTTCCCGTTCCCGTTTATTTTTCTTGGCGAAATGTTTTCAAAAATTTAACAATTTTGGACCAATTTTCATCACAAAAATGCTTAAATTTCAAATTTTTTTTAACGGCGGCGCCTATCGGCACCGCCGAACCCACCCAAATGTGCCATATTCTGTTGGTTTCTGATTTTCTGAATCAATTAAGATTTTCAAAAGCTTAAAAAAACTACCGTATTTTTAAGATTTTGGTAGCAAATCTCTTATCAAATTGAGCAAAAAATGCAAAATTTTCTCGGCGGCGCCTATCGGCACCGCCGACCCCTCCCCTCCTCCACCTCGAGAAATGAAATTCTCAAAAAATTTGAATTTTGAAAAATTCGCAAATCGGAAAAAATTCGATAAATTTTGAGCAATTTTCTTAACAACAAATGTTTTAAAAATTTTCCGACGGCGCCTATCGGCGTTGTCGGACCCTCCAATTGTATATCAGAAATTTATCGCAAAGTGCCCGCCAAAAAAATTTCGAAAAATTCTTAGTTTAAAAATTTTCAAAATTTTTCCCGTTCCCGCGGGATTCCCGTTAAAAATTGAACGGGATTTCTACGGGAACGGGAAAAACACGGGATTCCCGTTCGGGATTCCCGTCCCGTACTTTTTGAAAACCCCGTTCCCGTTCCCGGAAATTTTTTTTTACCGGGCTCTACTTTGAATTGCTTGAACCATAGTACTCTCAATTAAAGCTATTTAGGTTACATTGAGAGGGGCTATAAAACTCCAAACTTTGTATTGTAATGGATGAGTTGGGGGAGCCCTCGATTAATATATAATATTATTTGACATGAAATTAAATTCCATCGGGATCAATTTTTGAATGCAGTCAAACTCTTTGTGGAGGAAACCGGCTGGGACATCGAAGTTTCGGATAACGAAGGTCGCACCGGTTTGATGTACGCATCTGGCAAAGGGAAAGGGAAGCTGGACGTTGTCCGCTATTTGCTGTCGAAAGGCGCGAGCGTTGATCGTATCGATACCAATGGTTGTGGGGGGAATCGGAGCTTTGGCAAATTTTTTCTGACTAAACGAAACAAAAAACACTTGTTCTGATTTACGAAACGAAACGCCCAAAAACTAGTAAAATGAAACCCCAACTTTGGAGGGACTAATAGACGACGACGGCGACATAATTTCTAACAGAACATTTTCCATTTTCTTTTAAGGCAAAACGGCACTGGACAAAGCTATTGCAGAGGGACACGTGGAAGTTGTGGGACTTCTGACTAAATCAGCCATCAAAAATTGAATTCGGAACGTTGAGAAGAGAGAATGAACGGCATTATTTTTTGGCTTGGAAATTGTTGTTTTAGACATAATTGGGTACATTGTCGCATTCATATTCCAAGCTTAGACTTTTCGACTACTTGGGCATTTCCGTTCTTTTCGATCTTGACCAAGGAACTCCTCAATCCCGCGCGATTGATTTTGACCCCAAACCAAATTGGGCAGAATTTTCGAATTGAAGCGAGTTCAAGGAATGCGGCACGCGATGTGATGGCCAATTTTGTAAATTCGTTTTTGCCATTAATTACTCTCATTTTGTGTCTGTAATGTAATTTTGTCATTTTTAGTACCACTCACCCCCCCCCCCCTACGCATATTTATTTGTTGTTCTCTAAGATGGCTCAAACTTGCATTTTAAAAATACCTCTCGAAACGCAAGAGGTTATAAAAGTTTACTCTTTTTTTGTTTGCTTATTCATATTTCTCAAGAGACAGGTTCAAAAAAGGCAAAACGAAAATAAGATGATTTTACATCGATTATTGTGTAACAAGAAATATTTTTGGGTTGAAAAATCTGTGCATTCTTTAGAGGGGGAAAGAGGTGTAAGAAACTGAGAACAAAAAAGTGATTTGTTTTGACTGTCATTAGGGCTCAGATCGCCGTCGTGTAGGCGGCCTCAGCGCGGTCGAAATTTGTCATCGGATGGAACGCGTCAATTGCACCATTTTCCTTGGCGCGATGTCCGCCTTGGGCGACGTCCAGCGAATGTGCGCGTCGAACGTGCCCTTGGTCTTCAGCAGGTCCAGCCATGCTGGCAGGTTGCCAGTGCAATCGCAGGCCGTGTAATGTGAGCGAGAAGAGAACAAACTGAACGCCGGGAGGGGGTGATTAATTACTCCGCGCTTGTGCGATGTGCCATCGGCAAAAAAAGCCATTTGAATCAATTTATATAATAGTGGGGGGTAGGGCAGATTTGGAGCCCACCCGCCACCGTTTGCATAACCCGCAACTTTACAATTTCTACTCACATAATCCCTTGCGGACTCAACACGTCGTCCAGCATCTCATGCATTCGCTCAAACTCGCCCTCGTCCATGTTGATCAGCTCGGGAGCTAAGATCACTTCGAACCTGGAGGGGAGGATGGGGGAGGGGGAGGAGTTCATTGAGTGGTTAAATTGGGGGCCTTTACTTTTGTCCTCCCATTGTTTGTTTGAACGCGTCAAAGTCTCCGGCAACAAATTTGCACAGACTGCGCGGCACGTTGTTGCGATGAAGTGTCGGCTTCACCACAGTGTCCAGCTTGGCCATGTCCCAGCTGTARACACACAACGACTTGGCCCCCCGACGGTACGCAAACGCTGACGGAAGTCCGGTGCAGAAGCCGACCTGCGCGAAAAAAGGGGGAATGCTKATTGACTATACTTTGCCACTCGTCTTCATTACTCTTTAGCATAAACATCACCCAAAAGTTTCGGAAATAAATCCCGGAATCGGAATTCCCGAAACTAAAATTAATTACCCAGTTTTGTCCAGCAATGAAAAATGCGAAAAAGCATTTTCAATTAAATTAACGATGCCTATGCTCAAAATTGGGCTCACCTCCAGAACGCGTTTGTTCTCGAACAGCTCCGTCTCGTTGTCCACCTCCACCGCACAGTCCAACACGTCACAAAAGTCCAAGACGCCCTCCCATCGGTCGATCTCGTCAATGCCTGTGAAGGGGACGGATTAAATGCCGCCCGTCAAAGTGCCAGAATTCAAATAGACACCTCCACCGCCGTTGGCCGTGCTCAGTTTCCTCCTCGGATGGGTCGGGATCAGCGTTTGGTCGCCGTTGGTCACGGTGGCCAGTGCCGTGCTGTACCGTTGCGGCACCACGTAGGCCAGCATGGAGCCCGAGTCCAACGAGTACTCGCAGTTTACCGTCTCCTCAGCGTTGCACAACAGCTGTTGTTGCAGAGAGTCAATGAACACCATTTTTGGATGAATCAGAAAGTCGAAAAGATTGTAAAGCAAAGTTCAAAAAGGTCGGACTGGAAGAAGAATAATATCTGGTGAGAAAAAGGAACAAAAATGAGACCAAAAGTCAGCAAAAAAATATTTTTGAAATTGTTTTGCGGTGCGAAAACGGTCACAAACAAACGTTTTGGGAGAGAATGCGACCTGTCTCTTATACACATCTAGATGTGTATAAGAGACATGGGTGTGTGTGTGCCATCCAAACGTGCCTATTAGTGCCAACTTCATCCCCCCCCCCTCATTTGTGACAGCCCATTACCTCTGTTCATCCCTTGGGGCTTGTGCCAATTAAGTGCGCAAGTGTTGATTGGCAGTGCCAGCCGGAGGAAGCCCCGCCATCCGTCCTTCTCTAAATGGCCATAACAATTCACATTTGCGCATTCTTTCGCACTGTTTGGCCCGAGAGTCACACCAAGTCTCTCGAGTCCATAATCCACAATTTTCGTCCAGAACCATTCCGAACAATCGTCCGTCGATGGACAACGATTGGACGCACATTGCCCTGACATTGTGCATCTCCAGTTTGCCATGGCTCACTTTCCGTCTCTCAACAACACACTGACAACCGCGGCGGCTTCTCCAACCGCAGTCGTCGCCCGCATGTGTCCCTCCGCGTCCCCGTCCTCGTCCTGTCCTTCGTCCTCCTCGTCTTGTTCAGCCGCTTCGGTGTCCGTCGCGCGCTCGCTGTGCGCATGGCTGTGCTGTTCGCGCTGTTGCGACGACGACAATTCCGCCTCGAATGCCCGGAGGGGAGACGGGCGGGCCCGAAGGCCTACAAATAAGGCCAATTACGAGATGGCCAACGCGTGGCAGAAGGGCCGCGGCAGCAGCACCAGGGACGGAATGTCCAATTTCAAAGAGGAAAACAACGGTCAGTGCTTTTTAGCGCCCGAGGGGAGGACTCTCCCGCCTGCTGCCGGATATTGTGGCCAAAACGTCACCAGGATTAGGCATTCTCGAATTTTGTGGATTTTCAAATCACAAGTCCCGAGATTAATATAAAAACCCTGGATGTAATTAGACATCATTCATTCTCACAGTGTTTTAGTAGCCTCCGGTGCCATATTTCCCGAAACGCAACAGCGTCGAAAGCATTCGCCGGGCGTCAGTTCGCTAACGCGCCATTCGGGCGCCGGACGTAAAGTGTCACCGACAATTTTGATTGATCCGCCGCCGCCTGCGGCGGCGGGTGCCGAAACGGGCGGAGAAAAGAGTTCACCAGTGCGCAACTCAACGCCATCGACGGCATCCACCGGAGGCGTCAACCGAAGGTCCAGTGGCACTTTGTCAATTTTGAAGAACAAAAGTCGAGATCATTTCTGACGATTTCGGTCGAATTTATGTTCCCGAATGATTGGGCGATCAGATTTTCCGATTGATCAGAGCTTCAGACCGATCAGATCTTCGCGATCGATCACGGATGGCCCCATTCATTGACAAATCTCTCTATTTTAATTTAGTTCGGATGGCAAACGCAATTTGGGTGCGATGGAAGCGCTGCACAAATTCGCGCAAGATTTGTGCTCGGCAGGCGTGACGACGACAACTCGGCGCGCCAAATTTCACAAACATTTGCTGGACGACGGCCAGCGAAAATGGCACTCGTTGGACAGTGCGACAGAGAGAGCGGAAAGGTCAGACATGCAGAGAGAGAGAGAGAGAGAGAGAGAGAGAATTTGAATTGTTGGCGTTCTGTTTCAGGTCGAATCGGTCTCTGCCCGTGTCCGGCCGTCCCTCCTCACAGCTGTCTGTTCAACAGCAACAACATCTGCTGCCCCGTGATATGTCCCCGGATCAGCCTACCGCACGCATTTCGCCGATTCCCGAAGACGCCGGCGGGGGCGGCGGCGTGGGCGGCGGCGGACCACCCCAATCGCAGTCCGGGTTCAACGAGATACTCAGTGAGTGTGGGGGTGGGGGTGGAGAGTACAGTGATCAATGAATAGGGCTGATCAGAGAGTGATCATTGATCAAACTCCGTAGTTGCTGATTGACCCTTGCTTCTTGGGCTTCGTTGACACTCCAAATTAAGCTTTTTGTCACACAAACTATCCAGTCACCAATCCAATGCTTGCCCCCCCGGCGATCGATGATCCATTCATTCATTCACTCATTTACTCCCTCACGCCCGCCCCCGTACAGCCCCGACCCTCCCAATCAATCTTCCGTCCCATTTTTCTTCCTCTCCTCTTTCAGTCAATTCCATCGTTCAAACAAACACTGTACCCCCCTGTCTCTTATACACATCTAGATGTGTATAAGAGACCGTCTCATTACCGGCAGGCGCATTCCCCCCTCATCCCCGCCGGCGTTGTTTGCCCAGCCCCCGCGTTATTATTGTAACTGCAATTGCTTATGCCCCAATGAGTGGCCGCCATCTCCCAAAGCAACCCCCTCGAGCAGTTTGCCCACGGCACCCATTCAAGCGACACCTTTCGGACCCCACCAAATGCTCTAAAAGAGGAAAAAGCGCCGTCCCCGAGCTGCTGTGCCATCATCACCAACCATCAAAACAACGAGCGAGCCGCCAACCCTCCGGTGCTTTTCCGCCACCCTTTTCTTCTCTCCGATTTCCGTTCTCCGTGGCCGGCCGGTGCCAGCCGCTGCCGCTCAGCCGGTCCGCCCACTGCCCCGTTCCCACACTCGCCCCCTCCGGGCCCCTCTTCCCTTTTCCCACTCGTCGCCCCAGGCGTGCTGTTGCCCATTTGTCCCTCTCCCCCTACGGCGTTGGCACAATCCATTCGCCCCTCCGGCTTCTCGTACCCGGCGGCACTCGGGTCTTCTTTCTTCGTTGCCCACCCCATCTTTCATTGTTCCAGCAACCGCCGAGAGGATGAAATGAATAATGGCTTAAGCTCATCCCGCCGCTTAATTTCTTCTTCACAATCCCATGACAATACACGATAATGGGCGTGCCGTGCCGTCCTCGCCTAAGCCCCAAAAGCCGGCGGCTTTTACTTCACCCACCAATCGATGCCAAGCAGCAAAATCCTTGAAGCATGTTGCTCATTTTAAGCAACAAAATTCGATTACCTTTTTTGGGAAATGAAAAAAATTGTGGGGAATGATTTGTTTTTGAATTAATTATTAGGTTAATAAGACTTATTCCATGAAATTTGATCAAACTATTCACAACCCAAAATTGTAATTAAATATTCACAATTCTTTTCGGCACCGTCGGGCTTCCATCAATAAAACTGCAAGTGTTTTTAAATAAAAATCCATTATATCAAACTGATTTTTGGCGAGAATTGACCTCGAGATTCATACAAGACCAAAAAAACATTTCTCGAAATCATCGAGAAGAGTGACTCCCGCACATCCCCCGGGGGGGGGCGTATACACATCTAGATGTGTATAAGAGACAGGTCTAATTGAGGGCGAAAAACCAAAGCGAAAAAAAAACATCTGAAATTTTGGACCTTGTTCTTTGGTCTTTGCGTTTAGATAAAACAAGCGTCAAAGAAGTCGTTGGTTTAAATTGTTAAAGTTGCGAAAAAGTAGGCTAAAAAAGTGCCAAGGGTTTGATCAGTGTCAAAAATTGATTGATGATTTGGTCCTGTAACGGACCAGATCAGATCAATCAGAAACAGTTCTTTGGACACTTCCCCCCCCCCTTTCCTGACCACTTCCGTCGGGGCCTTTGTGGCACGTGAATTTCATCGGTTTTTCGGCACTGTGTTTGGCTCAACAATTTTTGGGGGTCACGGGGGGGGGGTTTTTTTGAAAAATTGCCTTCTAAAATTTCGCTATCAAAAGGCATTAAATGAAGCGGCGTCAGTTGCCTCTCCCTCCCAGCCAATGTTAAGGAACATTCTCTGTGAAATGAAAATGAACTGTGACGCTGGTGGCATAAAGGGGGTTCGTTCAAAGTTTGTGAAGAGTTAAAAGTAAAGTCAAATTTGGCACAAATTGACGGCACTTTTTTTACAGGGAAAAATCATTTTATTTCATTAGCCCTCCGTAATTTTGAGGTGTTTTATTTGCCGCTGGCGCTACCGGCACAGCGCCGGACCTTTTTGTTTAAGCTATGTAATTTGAAAGAGCCAAAATTGACCATTTGACCTAAAAATGTTGCGTAAGTTATATAAATTTAAAAAAATGATTCTCACGTTCTTATTTTGACACTTTTTTGATAAAGGCCCCGGGGGTCTAAGGTTATGTAAAGGAGGAAACCGCCGGCGGTTGGCGCTGAACGAAGCGAATAAAAACAAATGGGCTGTGTGGGGCCAGCGTAAGAGGAAAAGTGCGCTTCGCAGCAGCTGCTGCTGTTATTAGTGTTTCGCATCAAATACTTTGCATGGGAATAT
>MEIZ01000008.1:776600-787420 GCA_001723225.1 Globodera ellingtonae | reverse complement strand
CCGCCCACTCTCAGCCCACACCTCTCCCTGCGCGTTGATGAACCGTCCCTCCTCATTGCGAGGCAGCAGCAGACCCGTGTCCGAGTTGACCACTGGTAACACCAATCGTCCCGTGCCGTCCGTCGGTGGCACGTCCGTCAGCTGCTCCGTTTCATCCCTCATTCGGTGGTGCTCCGTTTGTGCCGGAATTGGTGAGCCGCGGTCAGTGTCGGTCGGCGTTGGAGCGGAAGTTTGGCCGACGACGTACTCGCCGCGCGGGTTGGTCATCAACGGAAGTCCGTCCGGGCCAAGTGGACGTCCAAACTCGTCCAGCGGAATTGGCTCCCCAAAAGCGTCAAGAAAGCGTCCGGACGAATCGGTGAGCAACGGAATGCCTGAAGCAACAGAGGACTTTCTGTTACTGGTCGAATTTGACGAACCAAATTGGTCAACAATTGGGAACAGAATTTTGCCCGTTTCATCTGTCGGAAGAGTTTTGGTCACGGACGGCGGCGCGGTGACTGCCCAAACAAAAAAGTGCCCGGTTGTGTCCGTAAGCAACGGCATGCCGTCCGCCCCGAGCGGCACACCGTCCGCATTTGTTGGCAGTGGGCTGCCCGTTCGACGGTCCAGAATAAGCCCCGCTGCATCGGTTGGTAGCGGAAGTCCGTCAGACCCAATAACGACAGGTGATCTGAAGTGGGAGATGATCTGTCTGTATCTGTCTCTTATACACATCTAGATGTGTATAAGAGACAGGAGGGGGAGGCCCCCCGGGGGACGGACGGTGGAGTGCCCGCGGAATGGCCCATATTTTACTCGTTCGTCCAATCATATTTGTCCCTCGTCACTGTGGCTTACCGATGCTCATTAGAGGGCACTTATCATTTTCAAAGCTACCGTTAAGTACCGTACTTTCCTTCATACCGTATCCTTCCCCCCAATCGCTTCCAATTTCAGAAGCTCGTACAGCCTCTGAAGCCGGTACTGACCCGGCTGTGCCGTTCCCTCTCCGCCGATGGGCCTCTGTCGGCCCTTCCAATTTCGTTGGTTGGCGTTAGGGCCAACTGCGGCTTCACCGCCATTCTTTTGGCTGTCCACCAATCGGAGCACAGCAAGGAGGCGGAACTTCTGTTGATGAGGCCTCATTTGGACATGATGGCCAATTTGTTGAGCATTTTTGTAAGTTTTGAGGGGGTGGCGGATGGACGGCGGCACCGGCATGCCATTCCAGAAACTCCAAATGCTCCGGCATTTGTCTAAAAATTATTGTCAATTACCGGCACAGTGCCCCGGTCAAATGCATTCGATTTAAATGACACCACCCCTGGGGGAAACCCCTGGGGGGTAAACCAATCCATCCCCTAAGGGCTCGGATTATTTCAGCACAACATCGAGGAACAGCGACGGCTAGCCCACCAGATGCAACTGTTTCTGTGCATGACTCAGAATGTGTTCTCCAGTCTTCGTAAGTGGGTGGTGCACTGACTCAATGGCCAAATTTGGCAATTTCCAAAACAATTTGATCGCCCCCCCCATTTTTGCCCTTTTCTCATGATTTTTGACAATCGAACTTTGATCGCTTTTCCCTCTGATCACTTCCTCCCTCCGATCTATATTTTGGCCTTTTGTCTGTTTCCATCGCCTGCGGCGTTTGCTAAGCCGCCACATTTCATTTAATTAGTGAAAATTTGATCGTTTTTATAGAGGACATGAATCAATTGGTGCGCAACATCACCAAGGAGGCCAAGGCACTGGTCCACGCCGAAATGTGAGCAAAAGGCCTAATATGTAGACAAACCGTCGACCCGTCTAAATGGGGGGGGGACAAAAGACCAACAATTGGTTTAGGCCTTTTGTCGGCGAGTCGACCGTTTGTCTCATATTTTGTGCCACGGCAATTTGAGTACGATAAAAAGCATTTCTTTCCCCTTCCAGTTGCTCTCTCTTCCTCTTGGACAAGGAGCATTCGGAATTGGTATTTTTCAGGGCTCCCAAATGTGAGGAGATTTTTACCACCATTTTGTTGGTTTTTCGATTTGACGATTTTTGTGGCTTTTTGGGAATAAGTTTTTTAAAATTAATTTTAGAATTTTTGGCGTTATGTTTATCCAAATGTTGTCTTCTGTTTGCTTTAAATATTTCAATGAAAAGGCTTCATTTGGGGAGCCCTGGGGCATTTTTGCTGTTTAATGAGGCTTTTGAATGAAAATGACAACATTTCAGGTGGCGGAAGTGTTCGAAAAGAATGGCACAACGGATGAATATTTGACCGAAATTCGGATGCCGTTGAACCAGGGCATTGTGGGCCACGTGGCATCGACGGGGCAGATGATGAACGTGCAGGATGTGTACAGGTAGAAGAACCGCTTTTAAAAACAATGCTTTATGCCCGATACCCGGCGGGCACCCACCGAACAATCGTCAGCGGGGCCGACAAGTCAATGACAAAAAGTCTCGTTGTACTGATTCGTCCCTCCCTCTTTCAGCCATCCCAACTTCTACTCGAAGGTGGACGAGCGGACTGGCTTCATTACGCGCAACATTCTGTGCTTCCCAATCAAGGACACTTCTGGTACTGAAAAAGCGCAGGGCTCAACTTTTCGGGCTAGGCCCTTCAAATTAAACAAATTTGGCGTTCTTTGAAGCCTTTGAATGTGAAGCAGACACAGTGCCCCCCCCTGTCTCTTATACACATCTAGATGTGTATAAGAGACAGTCATTACGCGCAACATTCTGTGCTTCCCAATCAAGGACACTTCTGGTACTGAAAAAGCGCAGGGCTCAACTTTTCGGGCTAGGCCCTTCAAATTAAACAAATTTGGCGTTCTTTGAAGCCTTTCTCTTATACACATCTAGATGTGTATAAGAGACAGGCATGGGACCGTTAAAATGGGCAAAATGCCAAAAACCATCGGGCCGTTTCCAAGTTCTCTGGCCATATGCTGTTAAAATTACATTTCCGTTGTCTGTAAGAAAAATTTCCATATTTGGGTTCTGCTAGTTGCGCCACGGTGCTCAATTACACATAATGTGCCGAGTCTGTCATTAATTATTAATTAGCCAAATGTTGGTCATTACGCAAATTGATCCCCCCCCCCCCCTCTCGTCCAAAAAAGAACATTGGCATTGGCACATTTCAGGAAATTTGGTCGGCGTTGCGGAATTGTGCAACAAAATCGGCCGCGATGCCTTCACACGACACGACGAACAAATTGCTGCAACGGTAAGTGTTGCCTAAATGTTTTTTTGGCACTCGGAGTCAGCCCCTCAGGGGAAATGCCAAAAATGCTCGAGAACAGTGCCAAGATAGTAGCCACTAATTAATTAGAATTTGTCCTTTCTACAGTTCGCCGTCTACTGTGCCATCAGCATTTCCCACGTCAGTGCCACGCTTTTTTGTTGTTGTTGTTGTTGTTGTTGTTGCTGTGTCCTTTTGTCTGTGTTCAGCGTACCGTATGCCTTCCCCTCGTTACAGTGCCTCCTCTACCGTAAGCTGCAGGAGGCGCATCGTCGTTCCCACATAACGGCCGAGTTGCTGGTGCAAAGCTCCACCCTTTCGGTTTGTTGCTTATCCAACCAACAACCCCCGAGGGGCATTTCTGGTGGTTATTTCATTGTCCATTTTGCGCAGATTGCGCCCGAGGACATTCTGCGGCTGACCGTCCGGGACATTCCGTCGCCCGACTCTTTCCACCCGGAGTACAACCATTTCCATTTTGTTCCGCGTTCCATCGGTGCCGGCGACATTTACGTGGAGGCATCGCTGTCCATGTTCAAAAGCTTGGGCTTCATCGATCGCTATCGGATCAGACGGCGAACATTGGCCCGATTTTTGTTGATGGTCCAGAAAGGGTATCGAGGTGTGTGAGGGGATGGTTCCTCCACATTTTCAAGCAGTACTGGCATGGAATGGAATGCGCGAGTTTATTGGAATTTCCCAAATCCCTTTTTCAGATGTGCCCTATCACAATTGGAGCCATGCCTTTGCGGTTGCACATTTTTGTTATTTGTTTCTGCGCATGCCGTCGGTGAAGTCGGCTCTGCACGAGTTGGAGAGGTTCGCCCTGCTGGTCGCCTGTCTATGCCATGACATTGGTGCGTGGGTGGCGTGGGTCCGGCCACCTTAGAACAAATTTTCTGATCAGAATTGACAGAAATTCCGAATTCGGAGGCATTTTCTATGAAATCCCCGATTTTTAGACCACCGTGGCACCACAAATGCCTTCCAACTCCAATCGGTTAGCAAATGTTTTCAAAAACGCGGCTTCTGTGTTTATAACAGTAACCGTTATCCCTCTCCCAACACAGCAAACACCGCTTGCCCAGCTGTACAGCTCGGAGGGCTCCGTGTTGGAAAGGCATCATTTTGCGCAGGTGGGGCAAAAACGTTTTCGTGCTGTTTTGTGGCTCAGTTTTAATTAGTATTCGACTCCCCGAACCTCGGGGGATGGCATGTTCGAGGTTCAAGGTTCGGGGATGGCATGGTTCAGAGTTCGGGGATGGCATGGCATGTTCTAGGGGCTTCAGGGATGGCATTTTGGATGACGGTTGAGGCTCGAACGGGGGGGGGGGCGGGGGCGGTCCCGGGAGTGAAGGAGACAATTGTTGGCCACTTTCAGACGGTGAGCATTCTCGGCATGGACGAGTGCAACATCTTTGACCAACTGAACCAGCAACAGTACCAGCAGGTACTGAACAGAGAGAGCACCCACCGGACGGTGTCCAATGCCCTCCCACCTCTACCCTTTCGCCAGATTATGGACTGCATCCGGGAAGTGATCCTGGCCACAGACATTGCGGCCCATTTGCGCAAAGTGGAACGGATTGCGGAGATGGCTAATGGTTTGAATTGGGCATTATGCCAAAATTTGAACCGTCGTTGAACCCATTCATTTGTGTCGCAGACGGCTTCGATGCGCGATCGGACGAGCATCGTTATCTGTTTATGTGCCTGTTGATGACCGCCTCCGACCTCAGTGATCAGAGCAAACATTTCCGGCACTCGAAGGCAATTGCGGAAAACATTTACAAGGAGTTCTTCTCGCAAGGCGACCTGGAGAAGGAGATGGGCAACCGGCCCATCGAGATGATGGACCGCGAGCGGGTGACGTAACAGAATGCCAAAAGCGCGCGTCCAACCACCGAACCCCCAATTTCAGGCATGTGTGCCGAAAATCCAGATCGAGTTCATGGACACCGTTGCTCTGCCAGTGTTCAGGTAAAGCTTGGAAGTTGAGTCGGCATCCAGGATGTAATCAGATGCCAAAAAAGATCGGAATCCGGCATCCGGTTACATCTCTGGTTGGCATTTTGCCGGGGACGGATTGAATTTGTTTTAATTCCATAAATACCCTTCAGACTGCTCGCCCAACTTCTTCCCGAACTGCAGTCAACGCATCAGTGAGTGTTTTTTCTGCTGTTCTCTTAACTTTTGCCACCCCGTCCCCCCAAGGGCTCTTAACCACAATCGCCGCTGTTGGATGATGCTTGATCAAATTCTGCAAGAGCAAGGGCTTCCCCTGACTTCGGGCGGGCTCAACTACCTCAAGGACCAAAGTCTGGAGGAGCAGGTCATCCAACGCGTCATCGACGACGAGGCGGCGGCGGAGCAGCAACACAACCCGGACGCGGCAGCCGGGCGTCAAATGGACGCACTGGCAACGCCGGTCAACATGTACTGGAGGAGGCTGAGCAGCGGGGCACCGCTGCCACATGAACAACAACAGCAGCAGCTGCTGCTGCAGGACAGGAGGTGGCCCTCCGGGGGCAAGAAGTACTCCCTGGGGCAGTGACAGCCGGAGGAGGAGCTGCTCTGTTCGTCATGGACTTTGAATGGAAGTGATCGGCGGCGGCTGGCAGATAGATGCTTTGATGGCATGAGGTTGAAGCCTCTCCATTCACATTTCCAGTGATTGGGACGGACTGCTGACCGAGAAACTTTTGTAGCCAAATGGGATGACGTCAGCGTGTCATTTGGCACGGTGCCAACGCGTAGGCGGTGATCAACCCTTGTGTTCGGACATAATACGGGCCAACTTTGCCAAAAATAGTCAAATTTTTCCCATTCACTATTTTAAATGTTGGGTTTTTTTGCACATAATAGAGCACAGAGTCAAAAGTCATTTCCATTTTTTTGAGTAAAAATGTTGTATATAAAGAGTTTGAATTAAATAAATGTGAACTTGATCAATTCTGATCACTCTCTGATCTGGCAAGGAAAGAATATTTTTATGATTAGACGAATGGATTATATCTGATCAAATGATTGATTTGACGTCCTTTTTTGCCATCCTGGCCCAATGTCCAAACAGATCGGCCGCCTTCCTCAGTCCCCCGTCGATGGGCACGCACTGACGCGCATGTGCCGGGTCAAGCACCAACCCCGGAGGGCATGCGCAATAGAAAGAACCTTTAGGGGAATTTGAAATCTCGAACAAAACATCTTCAAATGTACCGAATCGGTCTGTACTCTGTTTTAGAGACTAATTTAGTGTCAGAAAATCCCAGTCTCGGCCAATTTTGTCCCGGCTCCCGCCGGAGGGTAAAAAAAATGTTGTGCGCGCTGACCTGCAGTGTTCACGCAGCCGTGGGAGCAGTGCCCGTTCTGTTCCGCGCATTCATTCACATCTGAACTGAGCTTCGGCTTATCCCAATGCTTCTTCCCGGCCCCCACTGACCCTCGCAGAGTTTGATGCCACCCATCCGGTACCCCGTGGGGCATTTGCCATCGGCGTTTGCCGACTTTTGGCACGGACATTGTTGGCCCTGCTGGGAGCATGGCGACTGCGGCGGCACTGTCGACGTCGCCGGAGGCGGAGTTGTCAACAACTGTCCGTTCCCGTCATTACATACGCAAATGAGTCCACCACATTTTTGCCTCGGGCGAACAATGTCGTCGGCAATAACGGTATCTTAAAAATGCCAATACCGAGAGTCGAGTTTTGGCACGTTAAACGCAAAATATTCAAAACCCCAACCAATTCCCCCCCCGCACCTTTGCCCAGCCAAATGCTGTCGCATTGCGCGTTCACTTCGTTTCGCGTCGTCGCGTCACTCAATTGGCGCGAATTCAACACGCAAACGCTGTAGTCGTGGTCGGACGGCAAGGCGTCCAGACGGAAACCGGCACTGTCCGCGCAGGAGACGCCATGACGGGGCGACCAATGGGAGGGAAAGGGCAACGAATCGTCCGGGGTGAACAGCACCGAGAAGTTGTACTGAATAATTGGGCGGGGTGGCACGAGAATTGAAATTGGAATTTGAGAGCCCGCCATATTGGGGGTGCCAAAAAATTAAACGGAAATTAATAAAGTTGGACTCCGAATTCTAGCGTTCAGTTGTCCCTAAATTGGCGCCCAATTTTACGGCATCCGGGAAGGGGGGGGGATAGGCGCGGATTTGTACGGATTGGCGGTTCGGGGCACAGCACGGGGACCAGCTGACGGACAGCGAGTGGGGGCCCACTGGACGGATCAGTACGTGCGAAGGCACCACGTTATCGTCGGCATCTGCAGACAATCCTGAAAGGCGAAGCACATTTTGTTCAGGGATTTTAACAACTGACAGAGTGGCCGGCCCCCCAGGGGATTAGAGGGTCCCACAGAATTGAACGTTTTTTTGGCATTGTTTAAAAATGCCATCATCACCACTCTGCTGCTGAAGGCGTCTCCACTTCGGCATTCTGGTTGTCCCGCGCCGCTTGGTCTTCATCTTCAACATTGTCAGTGCGGGCGGCGTTGGCTTCGCCTCGAGCGCTGTGCCGCCGCCACCGCCAGCTGCATCACTTTTTATGGCATTACAAATCGCGAGTGTTAGCCAACGCTCAAATTGTTGCTGCACATCAGTGCCAGTCCAATTGGGAAAATGAATAACCCTTGGGGGGGGGGGAATTGTTTAAAACGGAATGCCAAACATTCTAACCGGTTTGGATGGTTTCCGGCCATCTTTTTCAACAAGTTCGAGCGCGGGTAGTCCACTGAAATGGCCACCACCTGTTGCTTCTGGTCCGGCTCGGCATTGTTGCTTAACGGAGGTTTCTGCTTCATATCGCGGCTCAACAAAGTACCCCCTGCTGCTTGTGCCCTGTTGACTGATCAGCAGCACCACCCGCTGCTGCCCGGCGATCGCATTTTGCGAAAGTTTGGCTGACTCGCGCAAACTGACGCTCAAATTTGGCCCCTCCGGCAATGCCAACCTGAGAATATTAAACGGTTTAAGACCGAACTAAAATTGAAATTTAACCCTTCGCCTCCGCCGACTGTTCGCCCTTTGAACATTTTGGCCAATCGATCACCGAATTGTGTCAAAGGAATGGCCTCCTCCGATGGCCCGATCAGTCCCTTTTCGTCCATTCCGATCAGATTCAAACGAATTCGTTGTGATTGGACAGAAAAGTGGCGTTCCACAAAAGCACTCAAATACGACAGAACCAACTCAAAGCTCGTTGGATTCTGAAAAAATAAGTACAGTAATGATGCCTTTTGTACCGTATCCCCGCACGCTACCGTAGCGGACGGTTTCGTCAAATCCACCAGAACGTTGATCAGCAGCGGGCGCATGTGTCCGTCAGGGCACAACGCCTGCGGGTACTCGTCCCCGGCGGGGATTGCCCGTGTCACGCGCCCTCCGCTGCTCCAGTCGCCGCGTGGCGTGGAGGCGGCGGCTGCGGTGCTCAGTGCGCTCCGATGCACGACGGTTGTGCTGCGCTCGCTGTTTGCCCGTCGTGTGGGGGCAGCGCACAAAGCGCGCCGCAGAGGCGCAAGTCGACTGGGGTCGGCCAGCTGCTCAACGGAGTCCAGCCGCAGAAGTTGCTCGCGCGCTCGCTCCGCACCGCCGACAATGCGCGTCAGCGTGCCAAGATGGTCAGACGACGGGGCAACCGCAACCGCAAAAATGCGTGCACCGAGTTGTTCGCGCAGTTCTTGAGCGGAAGTGGCCGCGTTGCCCCTGCGGATTGCAAAACACACAAAACATTGTGCCGAAACGCGGAATGTGCCGTCGCGCAACGAACGGACTCTAACCGGTGTTTGCTGTTGGTCAGCAACACAACCACTTTGGGCACCGTCTTGCGGCCGTGCAATTGGAACTGCTGACGTGCTGCTTCCAATCCGCGGAGAGCAATTGCTGTGCTTCCTTGAGGGAATGTTGTCAATTGATGGGGGCGCGGCGCCTCGGGCGCTGTACTGACCATTGAGCTTCTGGGCCGATGTCATTTTGGACAACAACTCAATTTTGTCCTCGTAATGGCCAAGCGCAACCGGCACCGCGACCATTTCACTTCAAAAAATTGGCCAATTTTCTGAAATTCCCCCTCCCCACCAGCGAAAGCGAGACCTGTAGATGATGAACCCAAGTCGAACCATGTCAGGGGCAAGGTCGAACGACTCGTCGACCAGCGTGGCCAGTCCTTCGACAACCTTTGCGAACTGTGCACTGCTGAAGTTGGACGAGTCCACCACCAGCATCAAGTCCAACGCGTACTCCACCCGACCGCAGTCGCGCAACACTCCGCCAACCTTTTGAATGGGCGGGGAATGAATGCTTTTTTGCTTTGCGCCGTCATCTGCTGCTGTTTTACCGTTGTTGCACTACTGCTCGGCGTACTTGTTGGCCGACTGGGCCAGCTGACCGCAGCTGCCAACGTTTGCTCGCCCTTTGCCTGGGGTACGGCCTGAACAAGACGGGGAGCTTCCATCAAAACCGAATCCAGAAATGCTTTCTAAAATGTCGGGGGTCCAGTTTACCTGGCAAATCGCGTCCGCCACCGCGCCGAGCCCGTCCGAGTCCGCGCTGGCCCACCCGTCGAAGACGAACGGGGCGCTGCTGCTGCTGTCCCCATGAAGCATTGCCTCGTCCTCCTCCGTCGTTGAACCACTTGCGGTGACCACCAAAATCAGTGCACCGTATTGCTGGTGCAGTTGGTCGGCCGCCTGACGAATTTTGCTGACGCTGGACGTCGAGTTGCCACTCTTCCACACAATCACAACGCGTGGCGCATCGTCGGCACCTTTGAACCCAGGCACCAATCAAACAGAACGATGAACGATTGGGAAGCAGTTCGACTTTGTGTTGGGTGGGGTTAGCACGCGAGTCTTCGGGAGTGACAGTTCGGAATTTTTCGGGGACCGAAAGTGAGGCACAAAATGCCGAGGGGTACGGGGGGGGGGTGATCAGTGATCAGTGATCAGGGCCGGAGAGTTGAGGTCGGGGCCAACAACAACGCCGCCGACTTTATACCGGACAAATGAAATTCGCCGGCCGCTTCGCGCAGTGCTGCTTCCAAATTCGGCTCGCCCTTGAGGCGTCGCGTCTCGCCCATGCGGACCAACAGTTCTGCTTCCGTGTCATAGTCGCCCAGGGTGATCGGCACCTCCACACTGTCACCGTACTTCAGAAGTCCAACACGTACGCCATGGTGTGGACGCAAGTCAAAGTGGTCCATGAAGAAGCTCTGTTTGGTCGAGGAGTTCAGTCCCGACTCGGCAAAATGCTTCTGACCACACTGACCTTGACGGCCTCTTTCATCATCCGATAGTCGAGAATCTTCACGTTCGCGCTCGTGTCGAACACGTTCAACAGTTCGATGAAGCCGCCGACAAAGCAATGTGCACTCTGGTTACGTCGTCGCTGCACCAGCAGCAACTGCTCGCGCTCCGCGAGCGGTGAAAGCGCCACATCTGCGCCTTCCGGCACAGTTTGATCGTCCGGCAGTGCGTCACGGAAGACGAATTGGCCCAATTCGTTGCGTGGCAATACTTCGCGCAGTCGACCCCCCAATGGGCGGCCAAAATCGTCCGTAGGAATCTCCTGAAACCAGCAGGACGAATTAGGGATCAGCC